>JABXWE010061323.1:0-11263 GCA_014611495.1 Limonius californicus
CTTGTTTGTTCATTTAACGTCCGCCTATTTCTGCTCAATATTGGTTTATAATACTTAGATATAATAATGATTTCATTATAAATAAAATAATAACTATAATTTAAATGTTGTCGTAACACATACCAAATACATATTGCTGTTCTTTTTACATGAGAATTCTGAACTCAAATCGTATGTATACAGAGCATATTCCACGCCATTCTTTGTTGTCCAGTGGTTGACTGTTTGTCTCTGGTGCTAAAAGACCCAAGTTCGTATTCCACAGAGGTCAGTGTTTTTCTCGGGCGAGATAAAAACTGTAAAACACTCATTCACAATTTAAATGCCAAAAGAATATCCCCTACCCTATTCCATCTTCTTGCTATCACTAGAAGTATCTGAATCATCGGCACCCTCCGATTCTGAATCAGATTCGCCAATTAAAATAATGAAAGGAGGAATATTTTCAAACGATAGATTTCCCATATGTTTTGTCCAGTTTTCCGAAATAAGTTTTTCACAATTTTGCCACATGTCGGGGGTACATTTTGAAAGAGCCTCACGCCATAAATTTGCAACCTTGCCTTTCGATATTTGCTGCGAATTTATGTGCTTATTGTAGTAGGTCTTACAAAACCCCCACGCCATTTTAGTTGGGTTGTATTGACAGTGGTATGGAGGCAATCGAAGAACCTCATAGTTGCGCTTTTTCAAAATTTCATCAGTTACGTATCTTCTATTTCCATCTGTTGTAAAAGGTTTAATTAACTCCCAAAGTTTTTTCTTAGTAATTTTGCCCTGAATTTCGACATTGTGGTGGTTAACCAACCATTCCTGCAATACACCTTTTTTGCAAGAAAATGGCTTGTCAAACTGCACTGAATGATAAGGTGCATTGTCCATAACCACAACAAATTTTCCTTGCAACATGTCCAAACCAGGAATCAGCTGATTAACCAACCAATTTTGAAAAATTTCCCCATTCATAGTTTTATGATAGTCCCTGTCGTTGTTCTTTGAGTCTAGTAACATGTCGTACAATTAAGTAGGTATATTATGTGTTTTATTAATTCTAAACTTACTAGATTATTTTAGAAAAGTAGGGGACTCTAGAGCTGGCAACAGGGCAATTTCATTTTGACATTATTAGAAGTCACTCAAATAATATTACAGCAATGCAACGTAAGAAAAAAAAAACACAGGCTGCTGGATGGCAAATCAATCGTGAATAGTGTATAAATAATGTTTCAGATTCCCCCTTTCACCATTGCAGTGTTGGGGACTAGATAATGTAAAAAAATTAATGTGCCCAGAACAAATTAAACTTTTTTTATTGTAGCTATGCTTTTTAAATAAATCACATATCTAAGGTATTATAGGACATGTCTAATTTTGAACTAACTGGTTTGTTTTAAAGTTGCCATAGGACTTGTCCAAATTTGAGTAACTCAGAGTTCAGAAATTGATGAAAACATCCGGAAACAAATTAAATATCATTTTATAAACAAGTGGCATGTCTTTTATGCTCCTCATATATTAGTTATATATATTTCCTCCCTTTAATTTCTTAATTATGTGCCAAACATATTTACAATTTTCTTTACGTTTCCTAAATCTCCAAACCAAAGTTCCAACTAGTTCTTTTTAACTTCCCTCATTACCTCCTTTGCTGTGTTTCTACTATTTTTCTCTTCTCCCCCCCCTCCCTTCGCTCTACTTTTTTAGTTTTAATGTATTGCTGCCATTAAATTTTCCTTTTGTTAGGTTTTCTTTTATTTCTTCATTCCACTATAATAAATTTGTTTTATCCCGCATACCTACCTATTAGTTTGTAACAAGTTTTTCCTTAATGTTTTCATTTTTGTTTACGTATATTACTATTTCTGTGTATAAATTTGCAGAGAAATTGCAGAAGAGGAGGTACTTCATCTGTTTTCAGCAAGTGATGATGATGAAAATAATATTTTAAGTTTTGATGAAGTATTAGAGCATCATGATGTTTTCGTAGGAAGTGAAGCGACTGACTATGGTGACCACCTCCATAATATTCACCAGTTTCAAGACGAATTATAAAAGTGTCCATTCTTTAGGTGTCTTCATTCAGTTTGTTCCTTAAAATTGTAACAAATTGAACTTGCAGTCATTATTTATTTATTTATTTTTCTATGTTTAGGAATGTTGTATATACAGTAAAACAAATATTGAAGTTCGGCAATTGCTTCTTTTTAATTGTTAAAACCAGTTACTTAAAGTTATATAAAAGTACAGTCCAATTTGATCTTGACAATCTATTATTACTTTAAAATCTGTTTTAGATAACTATACTATTTTTTTAGAACTGCCTAACATTTACTGTAGCCATTACAAAAAAACCGCTATTACTATACGTAATAATACTGAAAATTTGAAAATACATATACAAGTTTTGTATTTACAGAGGTACAAATTAAGTTAAATAGGAAAAATTACACTTGAGTTCAAGGAAGCCTTTTCTACATCAAAAATTGGAGGGATACTGAAATAAAACACATTTTAGAAAAAAATTTGATTATAATTTATTTCAACAGTATTGTTTGTTGGAGTATTGTAATGAACTACTAAAATTATTGTGACATTGCTTAACTAAAGTTGTATTTTAGTCAGAAAGTTTGCTACTGTAAACGGTTTCTATGAACAAGATGTAAACAAGCTGTCTATTTTAGTAGATACGCTACAGGTATCTTCAGAACGGTAAGACAGAAGGCGGTTAAATTGGGCAAAAGATGATTACTTGGGAGTGTACTTTGAACCTATTTTGTTTTCTCCAAAACATGGACAGGTTACTACATATTAGTGATGAACTGAATTTTGTCTATTTGTTTGAAACTAAATAAATGTTTAGGAGTAATGCGGATACTTGTTCGTAAAATAAAGAAAAACAAAAGATTTGCTGTAGGTTTCTTTTAAGAGACATAGCACAAACTTACAATTTTATTAATGAGAAACACTGATGCGAACAAAACTTACAAGTGATTAACAATAAAAAGAAACATATTTGTGCAACATTTTATTTTTCCGTTCTACATGTTCGAACTGCCTTCTATTTATATTAAAGGTTCTAAGCATCATCTTGTTGCTAATATGCGTAGTGACTTAAAACTTGAAGTAACAAATCATAAAAACATACAATCAATGAATGTAGTTTTTTTTTATCATTAGAGACTTACATGTATACAAACGATTTTTAAATAAAAAAATTTTAAAAATGAACATTTTATAACCTGGGAAAGAGAAAAAAAATAAGCTTTTTGATGAAATATAAATCAGATCTGCATTTAAGTTTGTGCTATATTTCCCAAACAAAAGAAATATCAATTTCAAAAATATTTCTTATAAATTCTAGCAAATATCTACAACTTCTTCCATTCGTTCTTTAACTAACCTCCTTTTTTTACCATTCAAGAGATTTATGTAGTTCTCTGCTACAATAGATAGCCTGTATTTATTTTTTATACATTTCAAGCATTTTTATTTTGGTTGCCTTTTACTGTTATATGTATTATTACTGTAGTTTTATTGTGCCATAAATTTTGATCATGAGTACGCTATATTAAAAACTTTGTAATAATACTTTGTTTTTAATTTTTAACAAATACAAGTACAAAAATAAATGCCTGTAATTTTAACTAAACATACTTTGGTACATACATAAACAAATTACAATTAACTAAAATCCTTCTGGGTGAGGAGTCATACGCATGTAATTCTTTCCCGAAGGTAAAGCGACCACAGTAACCCTAGGGAACATTGATGGTAACTGCTCTTCTGGGACAGTCGGTTGCACCATAACTGGATCTCCAGACTGTGGACATGACATTAAATGTATACACAGTTATAACGATTGACTACAAGTGTTGTTATACAAAAATGCTTCCTTGAAAAGTTGCAGATGCTCAAAATTCCTGAAGAAAAGCAAAAAAAAAAAACAACTACGAAGCCAAAGCTTAGCATGTAAGCTAAAGTAAGATTTTATAGATCTATTCAACTGATTATGCTTTTACTATCTTCTGAATTTTTCCTGTCAATAAAAATAAAACAGTGACTACACCTCTATAAAGTATGCTTCAACTGCAAGCACCCCAAGGGCCGCTTTAAAAAAAAATACTGTTTGAAGGGCCGCATTATAAAATACTTCGTATGCAACTTTATTAGTGAGTTTTAATAGGTATGGTATACAAAGAAAAAACGCGTTTGTATTATTATTGTAATTTATTCAAAAAATATCAAATTTACAAAAGAATTAGTAGGAAATTTGAGGATGTTGGTTTTCACTAACTAATGCATCAATATTAACTTTAATATTTGTTGTTGATAAATGAAGCAACTGAGTAAGTGACTTATCAGAGAGGGAACATCTATATTTTGACTTTATAAATTTCATGTTGTGGAAAAGCTGCTTTCGCAAAGATACGTGCTTCCCAGCATTGAGCCCAGTGTAAGCCCTAAGTTTCTCAAGTTGGGGTATCGTTCTTCTGGCAGCAACTTGAAAAAGTCCAATGCAGTTTCAGTTCTTTCTTGGTAAAAAGGATCTGATTGCAAATCACACAATTCCAGTTGAAGGTCTGCTCTGCTTACATTCTCAACTGAAATTGTAAGGGGCTGAGTAAAAACTGAAATCTCTCTTTCGATTTTTTTAAAGTCGCTAAATCGATTACCGAATTCTTCTGCAATTGTGCCAATGTATTTTATGTGAGGTAAATTTGAAACTTCCTCAAAATCCTTCATTTCTTCAAAATGCTCTTTACAACTTGGAAAAAATGAAAATCGTTTTTTTCTAATGAAGACTTGAAGTGCTTAATTTTATTCTTAAATCCATTTATGTGTCCAAATAAGTTGGCAATATTCTGCTGTTTTCCTTGTAGCTTCAAATTCAATTCGTTAAGGTGAGATGTCAGGTCTGTTAAAAATGCAAGGTCTGCTAAAAATTGTGCATCTACTATTTGATTTTCCAGTTCCGTAGTGTTGGACTTGACTTCATCTTTAAGGAAAATAGGAATCTCCTTGCGTAGAGTGAAGAATCGTTGCAAACAGTTTCCGGCGCTTAACCAATGAATATCGGTGTGAAGTAACAAGTCCCCATATGTAGCGTCTACTTCGGCTAAAAAATCACGAAACTTTCTGTGAGTCAAAGCACGATTGCCCCCTCTAATAATATTAGTTATTTTAACAATCACTTTCATGACATTCATTTGACGTAAGGATTTTCCACATAGGGCCCGGTGAACAATACAGTGTATCACAGGACAGTTGATGTTGTTTTGTTTCAAGAGTCCTGCAAATCTAATTTCAGTTCCTATCATAGCTCTGGCTCCATCAGTGACAATACAGGAACATTTATCGAATCCCCCTTAGTCTGACACCACCTTATTTACAGCTTCAAAAATATCCGTACCCTTGATTGTACCATGGAGAGGAATAAGATCAAGCATCTCCTGTGCTATACTGAAGTCGTTTTGAATAGTTCAGATAAAAATTACAAGCTGGCTAATGTCGGACAGATCAGTGCTTTCATCCAGGCATAGCGAAAAATATTTACATTTTTCAACCGTGTCGTGCAGTTTTTTGGATACATATTGATTAATATGGTCCACCCGTCTTGCAATTGTTTGATGCGACACTAAGACTGTTTCGAATTTTTCGGCAATTTTTGTTTCATTGAATTGTTTTGCCATTTTGATTGCACAGTTTTTAATAAGTACTCCATCACTAAAAGGTTTCTTCGCTTTGACAATTTCCAGCGCTACTTCGTAAGAAGCGGCAATTGTTATCAGCTTCAGATTTTTTTAAAAAATGTTTGTTGTGTTAGTTTTTTCTTATAATCCGTAATGATAGCCTTTCTTGACTCTCCTGTATATTGCTGAAACGTTTTCTCGTGTAACGTGGTGTAATGTCGTTTCATATTATATTCTTTGGGAACCGATAGTACTTGCATACAAACAATACACTGAAGTTTATTATTGTTGTTTGTGATTAAATAGTCTGACTCCCAACGGTCACTATAAACTCGATGTTTGTTAGTTATTTTTCTTTTCTGCGAAGACATATTTCACTGAGTATTTCACGTAAAAAGGCTTTAGAATTGGTGCGTAACGCACACTAGAACAATTATTAACTAACTCTGCCCGTCCCGCTTGACTCAACCTTCTTATATACGTGCGCGTGGCTTCTCGAATATTCGAGGGTGATCAAGCAAGATCGGTCCGATTTTCAGTAACTTCGCTGCGACCTTCTATCCGTCGCCAGTGGCGTCACACGTGTTTTTATTTGTATTTTATCGTTAATGTAAGAATTTTGCATATTTAGTATTTGAGGGTAATTTATACTTTCTGCGGCCCGCGGGGCGGACCGTAAAAAGTAAGGTCGCGGGCCGCATGCGGCCCGCGGGGCTCATGTTGGACAGCCCTGCTTTAAAATAAGCAATGTAAGTTTTTCATTTCCTTTGTATCTGTGGTCTGTTTTCAACAAAATTTAACTGTATTGATTTGTAGGATACTTTACATAAACAATTACAATTGAATTGTACGCATTGTTAAGCAAAATTTAATAAATGTCGCAGAATGCACGCTGATTTTTATTATTTACAACATTGTAGGTGATAATTTTCTTGCAAGATGGCTACATTCGCAAAGAAAATGTAAGACTCAAATTGCTTATTTTAAATTGTAATATCTAAATGTGGAGTTACCAGTAGTACAGTGAACAAAATTTAAGGAAAGTGCAGTGCAGAACAAGCTGCTAGCAGCGTAGAGTTTGGCTTATACGGCTGTTACTGTTGCCATGCCCACTCGCCTTACAGCAGCAATAGAAGCATGCTAAACCTTCTTCCTTTACACCTACAAACAAGGGCGTATCCTTCCAAGGTGGAGAAAATGTAAAATAGAACAGAAAAAATATAAACAACAGATTTTTGAAAAATTGATTAATAGGTTGCTTGTTGGTATGTCAACATTTTGAAAGAAACTAATTATGAAATAGAGACCTTCGTGCCATCTGTTAAAAATCATAAGAACTACAACCTGTATGTGTATTATAGACAACCCTGCACAACAACTATAGAGCGTTCATTTAGCTCCCTTTGCCGAATTAAAACAGGGCTTAGAGGCACTATTAGTGAAAATAGGTTAAATGGGTTAGCCATGCTAAGCATTCATCGTCAACGGGTTTACCCAAACAAGGAACAATTAGTGGAAGCTGTAGTAAGGATATTTGCAACTAATCTTCGCAAACTACTGTTCAATAATTAATTTTATTAATAAATAGTGTTTCCTTTGTAATTGTGTATTATTGCATGCCCCCCCCCCCATGGACCTCCTTTCTCTCATGAAAGCAGTTGGATTCAGCAAGCTTCCGTTTTCAGCTTTACGCCCTTGAGGAAGAATGTGATGGTAAATACTTTCAGACTGTAACTAAATAAGAAACTCAAATCAAACGACTTGGACAGGAAAACCAACACTAGAGAAAGGATTAGGTATACAGATGGATCCAAAATAATCACTGGCATGGACGTAGGTATTTATAATACAGGAGTAAGGCTAGGAAATGCCTTGGGACAAATTCTTACAATTTCAAAGTAGAGATCCACGCTACAGATATCCTCTCAAAGATGCCTAAGAGAAGGCTACAGCACAGGTAGAATCTATATCCGATCAGACAGCAGTTAAAGCTCTGCGCTCTTACAATTTTGACTGAAACTGAGTGGAAAGGTCTAAATATAAACCATAAACCATCTGGCAAGGATCAACAAGGTAACCTTGACTTGTGCGCCAGGTCATGAAGGCAACACTGAGAAAATGAGGCAGCTGATCGCCTTTACAAAAACAGAGTGGAGTCTCATTCATTGGTTTGGAACACTTCTGTGGCATAGCAAAAGTCACTTAATGACCAAGGTCAATACATAGGAACTGTGTCAAAACAAAACAGCCTTAATATAGGCAAAAAAAATATATTCCTCGCAAAACAGAGCACGTGAATTGCTTGCACGGTAAACAGGGGTTCAGGAATATAACAAAACTTCTAACTGGAGACTATTTTCTAAGATAAATTATCATCTCAATACAATGGTCAAACATGAGAACAACCTATGTCATACAAATTATCTGAACTGCAAAGTTATAACCTGCCAAAAGTTCAAATACCTCCAAGAAGTATATACAACACGGGAAGAAGTGAGCAAAATGACTCCCAGAGAGGTCTTTGAGTTCGAGAGAAACTTAGGACTTGCGGAATATTATTAGGGTACAAAGATTTCACAAAAGATCTAAAAAGACCGAAGAGAAGAGAGGCAATATTCGCTGCTTAAACAATCCCATAAAGAACCTACAAAGGTGGAATCATTACTTTAAATTTATTAAAAGGGAATAATTTAAAGTGTTAATGTTAAGCATTACTACTGATTTTATATTTTATTGATATTTAGTGAAATTATCGCAATTCTAAGGGGTTGCAATATATATATCTTTTTCTCAATTATAAATTAATCTGTTTAATTCGATGTAATACTTTGTTAAAGAATTTTTCATTACCTTCCAGTCAACAGGGGTAGCAACCTTATACTTGTCAGTCAGTTGCAGAGAGTCTATCACACGTAAAATTTCACTGTAAAGTAAAATGAGAAAAATAAGTTTATTAATGTGTAGTTTAACAAAAAATCACTTACTCAAAATTGCGTCCTGTGGTAGCAGGATATAAAATTGATAGACGCATTTTCTTGTTGGGGTCAATAATAAACACAGCTCTAGCTGTAAGGGGAATACCATTTGCATCTTTCTCGTCAGGATCGATCATATTTAGTTGGGTTGCCAAGTCACGCTTCTCATCAGAAATGATTGGATATGGGAAAGATTCGCTACTACATTTTGCATATAACTTAATATCATCTGTCCATTTGTGATGAGATTCTACAGTATCACAGGACAGTGCTATTACTTTTACTCCACGTTTATGAAATTCTGACTGCAACTGCACTACACGGGCCAGTTCTGTGGTGCATACTGGAGTAAAATCAGCAGGATGTGAAAACAACACACCCCATCTGTAATAATTAAAATATGGTAAGCTACACATACTCTGTTCTCACTGTATGGTAACACTTTTTTTATTAATTATATTAAAAAAACTTCAATAATTAAATTTTTATTCAAAGTAAAACCCCTGTCAGCAGTGCCAAAAGGCATCAAATTCAAATTGCTAATATACTAATATAGAAATTTTAATTCCTTAAGAAAGTGTATACATATTTGATAACATGTAGGTACTGTTTATACAACATATTTAATTTTGTTATAGAGCAAGTCCAGCTGCTTGAGCTAAGATTTCATAAAGAAATGGGAAGACAACTGGTGCAAGGCTAGTTTAGTTTTCATAATTTGTAGCTGTTTTCAAAAATTTTAATATTCAAACACTAGAAGTTTGGTATTATTATAATTATAGTTATTAACCCATTTTGAAACTCCAAACATACGTTCAACAAATATAAGCCCCGTATTTTTGTTTTTAAAATAAATAGCATGCAATCTCAAAAAAATGTTAAAGTTTGCAGTTTACATGCATGGCGCAAATCGTTTTTTTTTTAGCCAAGCTATTGGGGTTATTCTGTGGGTGACAATTTCTGACTATAACGTAACCAATAATGATTTCGTGCCCTCTGTGCTTATTATTCATGTTTTCTAAATGTATTATTCTTGTATGTAGTAGTATTTTATTATTAGAAATTAACTGCTGGGGCACACAAGACAGACACCCACCTTGCCAATTCAAGCAGGTATTCACTTCCATCAGTATTACCATAAACATTTGCTTAGCAATTGTCTACTGTATATTTTACTTTCTCTAATCAAAAATATATTGTCAAAATAAAGCAAGGTAAAAAAGTTACATCTATAAAAAAGTAATATAATCAAAATTAAAAGATTGTGCTAGGATCGCTATAA
Organism: Limonius californicus; assembly: GCA_014611495.1. Classification (NCBI taxonomy): domain Eukaryota; kingdom Metazoa; phylum Arthropoda; class Insecta; order Coleoptera; family Elateridae; genus Limonius; species Limonius californicus. The sequence continues at coordinate 9,948 of JABXWE010061323.1, forward strand.
ATTGTAAAAACGGAGAACATGTATTAAGAGGATCCTCCTAAACTAGTCTGGTAGTTCCAAATTAAAACTAATGTAAATTTACAATGGCAAACCATTACATTCCTGTTTTTGTCCTTTCTGAGGCTTAGGTTCGTCTACCTGAACGCTTTCCAGCGTTGTTGTCTAAGAGTTCAAAAAACAGTAAGTTAAAAGGTTGCCTATTAATGTAATTATGGCGACAATCGAAAAGGCTTATTTTAAGTATCTACTTTAGTTATTTTTTAAATGTTTTTATGAAAGGTTTTCAAATTGAAATTTATATAATAATTAAAAAATTTCTTTTTAACGAATGATGTTTAAAAATGTAGAAAAACAAGTTAGTACAAATTTAAATTAGGGATGGAAATAATCCTATTTTTCTCGAATCTAAAAATGAGTACTGCAATAATAATATACTATAACATAGGCAACAAGTCTAAATAAAAATATGCAATGTTTTTCTTATTCATAATCATCATAATTGTGCGAAACCGTGCTTGACTTGCCTGGTGTGTGGATGTTTTTGTTTATGGTCTTATTACTCGTCTAATGCGGCCTTAATACGAGGAGTGCCCTTAATTTGATCCTCAATGGCAAATGGAAAATGGGACCCAGTACCGACCACCCAGGGAATTAGAAAATATTCTGAACCCTGGAGTGATTTGAACCGAGAAACGTTTGGACTATTTCGTCCAAAGCCTAGCTGTCTTGCCACTGAGCCACACCAATCTGTTTTTCTTAATATATTATTTAAATTCTGAAAAACGCATGATCTAATGATGTTTGGTCAAATCAGCAGAAATTAAACTTTCTTTTTAATAGAAGACCCAGGGCATTATTACGTAATAATGAAAGGTTATGTCGGTTTAAACACTATTGTTTTTCTGTTATTGTTTGGCTATAATTTTCACCAAATTTATTATTATGTGAAGCTAATTACTTTAATTTGGTAAAAAAGTTTATGCACGTTTGGTCTTTCAATACTAAGTAAATTAAAATAATTCAACGTACTATACAGGATATTTGCTATTAACAAATTGCTTCATTTCTCAAAATTTTTAAATAACATTTTTCATATTTTATAGATCCATTAAAATAGTTTTCATTTTATGATATCTCATACCTCAACTTAATAGATAATGCAATATTAAAGAGTTTGTTGACAATTTCCACTTACAAAATGTAAATCCAATTTTATTTGTGTCTCCAAAAAGCCATTGTGGCTTATGCTATAAATAATTGTAGAAGAAAACTTTTCAAAAAGCGACACAAATGCATTCAGTTACTTTTTATAATTA
>JABXWE010061324.1:0-21439 GCA_014611495.1 Limonius californicus
GCGACACAGTGAAGGAAATAATTTTTCCTACACCAAAAAAATATATAACGACAACACCAGTAAGGTCCAGATATCGAAGGCAAGGGTTCGACTAACTGCAGACGAAGAAGGGTTGGTTCGAAATAAGCCTAGGCGCCACCTGTTTAAAATTTAAACCCTTGTTCTCGAAGATGTCGTAGATAAACAGGAATCTTTCTGGAAGCGGACTTACCTTACTGATAACACTAAAGTCTTTCATATAACTCTAAATCACAATAAAACAACAAAATACTTGACGTAATCTTCGAGTATAATAAATAAATGGTAATTTGAATTACAGGTAAATATAAAGGTTTGACCACATATAATCAATATCTCAAAATTATCGACCCCAAATTGGTCACAGTTATAAATATATATTAATATCTTTCTAATAAAGAACAGACCACAAACGTCCCTGTCTGATTTAATTATACGTCTAATGATTAAACTTAAACCTGGGGAAAACGATAATGCGTCAATAATAAAAGTAGTAACCAGAAGCCTTAACTAGCCTCGCAAAATTAATAATTCAATACGTTACACGCCTAATTCACGATAAACGAGATCTCGATTATGTAAACTAAGAATAAATACCTATGATTGAGGTACAAGCGCATCAAAAAAAAATATAGTGGTTCACGCAAAATCCTCCCTCATTGAATTTCTGCGTCAATAACAAAAATTAAATCAGAACCTCGAAATATGCGGACCGTTTACAAAAGTTATAAACTGTAATAAGAATTAAATATATAAAATAATTAGTTGTACAAATTTGTTCGGTATGACTGTATAATTTGAATCGGTACAAAGAAAAATTACGCGGTCGTATTATGCTGGATGTCCTTCAAAATCCTTGACGTGCGAAAATGTAAAGGAATATTTTAAACAGACCTTTTTGGTGCAGAATTCCACATCTGTATTGGCAGCTGGTCTCACACTTGCATGTTTGAACTTGACCTTGCAATTTTCTGGCCACAAAGCGTCTCGATTTGTTTCCGAATTCTTTGATGTAATTATAAAACTTCCAACCGGATATAAATGGTTGTCGATATTCGATTTCTCAGCAGCTCCGAACTGTTTGTAGATGTTCAGATTTCTTCGCAGCTACTAAATTCTTTTTGCCTACATAATTCAAGAGATTTAATAAAGAGAAAAGAAAGAATCAAACTCCCGCAGCTTACCACAGATGTAAATCGGCACTAGAAGACCTCTTCAAGGGTGTAATAAATTGGTTAAAAACCTAGGGAAGATCTCACTAACACCACACGGTTAAGATTTCCCTCAACTAGACCTTTTCAACAAAATTAGGAATAAATCCTTGGTCGACACGGACCGCGGTGAAAAATCTAGTACACACTTGTCAGGTATCAGACTGCTAATGCTCTCAAATCACAAGAATATTTTAAGCGGACCATGCGCGAAGCTAGAAGTTTAAATTCAAAATCTCGAGGCGCGCTGACTACACACTTCAATCGAAACAAAATCAGCAACATACACTGTGCGTCGAAATCGCACGTTACAAAACGTTAGTGCTTCCGAGTGACGTTAAATAGAATAGTATGACAGATTGTTTGGAAGTATATGTGGGTCGGTGGGATAAATTATTAAAAGGATATGAAGAGAATAAAAAAGAGATAGACTTAACAATATACCAAAAAGTTTCAAACATTGGTATTAAACGATTATCTGAAGATTACCTAAACATCTTAAAGCCTATAGCTATGGGGTTTGATAAATTACAGAGAAAAAAATGCTTTCCTATCTGACGCAGTAGAAGTATGGAAGGAATTAGAAAGAACATTTGAGGACGAATTAGATTTATCTAACTATATCATTTTAAAAAACGATATAATCAGGCACTTACGCCCTACTATTTTGTAGCTTATATTTTGGATATAACTAAAACCCAATTTTAAATTGACTAGTGCAGAGAAAGATCAAGCATTAAATACAGTGCAACCACTCATTATAAAACTTCGAGCAAAAATGGAACCTTTTTCAGCAGTTATGTTTTCAGAAGAGGTAATATGCACTGTTAGTGCCTTACAGTGGTGGGTTACACAAAACATCTCTGAAATTGAGAAACGTCTGCCTACACTGAAGCAATTTTTATGTGCTGTCTCTTCATTAGCTTCGGTAGAAAGAGTATTTTAGACATTTGGGCTCGTTCACTCCAATTTACGAAATAAACCAGGAGTAGAGGAAACAGGAAAACTAGTATTCCTGTACAAATATTACAATGAAAATCAATAATAATAATTATTTTAGAACTGTTTTTTACTTAGCAGTATATTTATTTATCAAGAATATCCTTGTTTAATTTATATTTTGTAATAAAAATTATTTTTAATTTCGGAGTCTTCTTTTGACTTGAATCATAGACTAAAATAAAAAAATCACTTGATAAAAATCACCGATTTAAATCGTGATTTTAAACAATTGATTTAAATCGGGCGAACCCTGCTTGTTACAGAAACGTACGCAAATGTGCCTGTAAAACAAATCCGTGGGCCGTACCATGAACCACCTTAAAATCAAACGTTTAACGAGCCTTTTAAAAAACAACAAGGCACATGCTAACTGTAATAACTGTAATAACTGCATTATACAGTGTGCAACAGCCATATGAAAGAAATACGGTATCTCAATTATTGTGCATATTTTTAAAAAACCCCGAGACACGTCAGTTTTAGATTATGAAATGACATCGTGCAACGTAAAAATGTCATCCCTAAATTCAACACCCTCCGAATGACAGTTGCAACCTCCAAATTTTTAAATTGGAAGTAGGGGGCTTGTGGTACATCATTTGAAAGGTCTTTTCATTCTCTTTTCAAAAATGCTATGGTTATAAAATTTAATGTAAAAATTAACAGTAAAAATAATAACAACATTCTTAATAGTTGGCGGTGTTAGTTTTGTTGAAAATGCCGTAGCAACTTGCTGTGCGATTGTAACCGCATGACAGTAGTTGTCTGTGTTGTACGTGTTGTTTGAGTTTTGCTAACTGCAATTCAAAAATATAGTTTATTTAACAGAAATGCATAAAGTAACAATTCTACAGATGGTTGGTTACGGAGATAGAACACGATCACAGATCGAAGTTGCTCGCCTATTTCTTGATACATTTCCCAATTTGCCGCCTATATCCCAAGGGACAATTAGTAAAAGTGAAAAAAGGTTTCGAGAACTTGGACATCTACGGCAGATAAAAAACCTTCCAATGCACTGAGTAATGATACCAAATTAGATGTAATGCTCGAGTTTGAGGAAAACCCACATAATTCGAGTCGACAAGCAGCTGTTGCATTGGATGTTAACCATTCCCCGATTCTTCCCCTATTAAAAGAAAATAAAATGCATGCCTATAAACTGATACCAACTCAGGGGCTCATGGAAGATGATGCTGATAAAAGAACGGATGTTGATTAACGTTAGAAGATGTTTTTATTTACGATTAGGATGTTGCCAAGACGTTCGAGGCATGCATTTTGAACATCTTCTACACTAATAATTGATGTGTTCTTTATTTTATTAGATTAACAAGAACGAAACGCTATTAGTTATTAGATTTTTAGTCTGTTGTAGCGAATTTCGTCAATTAGATGAATTCTGAGTTTAGGGATAACATTTTTACGTTGCACGATGTCATTTCATAATTTAAAACTGACGTATCTCGGGGTTTTTTAAAAATATGCCCAATAATGAATTTATTACATTTGGCTGTTCCACACTGTATTAACCAATTAACTAAAATTGACGCTTTAAGTTAGGTGGCAATGGCGAGCGTGTGGTTGACATTGATGACAATTAGGAATATTCTAATTATATAGTTTAGAAAATCTTATGGAAATTCATACAAAATACAATTGATCACGCATACAATAATGTTCCACATCATAAAATATATTTTTCAGTTGTAACCTGCTTAGAGTCCTTGAGGAAAAGGGGAAGGCACCCACTTTAACTGTAGATAAAGGAAAGTCGACGCCTTTCCATGATTGCCGAAGCCGACGTGCTACCTGCTGTTGCCTAACGCGCTTTAATGTCATCGTACTGAAGAACTTCACTCCGTTCAACAATAAAGATGCGAAGGAGGTTAGAGCGGAGAAGATTTCACAAACAATTTATTTGGGTTAAGATGTGTGACGCGCATTAAGTTAGAGACCCAATCGACAAATACAACTAGAGAAACTTCAGTAAATCAAGTTTACTGAAACCTTACGCATGTAGCGAAGGCGAATGAATAAATGATGAAGATGTGTCACATCCAACAATAATACACCACTCCAATTTTAAATCGTAGAAATGTCAAACACTGTGCGACTGCTAGAAATAGCTACTTATAAGTTAGAACAAAATATATTTTAAAAGAGCTTCACATGTACGAATAGTTAATTGAAGGTGATAGTTTTGAAAGAAAAATGATTGTACAAGGTAGAAAAGTTTTGACATTGTCTGTGTGTAACTTAGCGAAAGAAAAGGAACTTATCGTAGAATATATTTATTACTTGGTCAAAGGAAAGGTAAAATTACGGCAGTCATTTTCTGTGGCTACATCTAAGAAGATTTATTTGAACGGCACGAAGCATGTAGAGAAAAATTTTTTAATAATGGTCGGCATAGCGCATTCTCGTACTCTTAATTAAAAAACAGCATGGAAGTTTCTTTTTTTACACCACATAATGGATTTTCATTAGGATATTTTTATATTAACTAATATTATTATCGCCCGACTTTTAATACCACATACACTAACTTTTCAAAGGACTGGTTTAGAAGGTTGAGCAAATCGGACTGAAATCTTGAATCATCCAACAGCCAAAATTTAATAAGAAATGGAGATAAACAGGAAACGATTTTTAAATGGTTGGAGATATATGGAGAATGGAGCTTATGCTGCTAATTTTGTGAACAACTACACAAGCAGTTACTGATTAATTGCACTAAAAGTACAACAGTAGTCAATGATTTGTGGTATTTATACCGCTTTTTTTTATTGATTCCCAGTAAAAAAAGCATTATCCAAAATAACTTGGTGGTGTACAAATTAACGCACAATATTTGTTTAATCCACTTCCAACCGAGATCCCGTTCGTGCACTTGTGCACTAGCGCTCTCGTACCGAATATCTTGCTTTTTTCAAAAAACAAGGGGGCAAAAAAAGAATCCGAGATGCCATTGCAGCATTCGCCATTGAGGCTTCCGCCTCATAGCTATGCTAGCATCACCAGCAGCCAGACCACCACCACCGCCTCTACACCTACAACCTCTGCAAGTACCGCAGTCATCACCGCCACGGAGAGAAAACCACGCCGGAACCGACAGATGAAGGTTGCTCCGACGCCAGCCGTTGCAACGCCCGCCGTCCCGACGCCCGCCGTCCCGACGCCCACCTTCCCAACGCCCATCGTCCCTACGCCCGTCGATGCGACGCCAGCCCTCTGGACCACCATCGCCACAGTCGCTGTGGCGTTCCAACTTCAATGGTCACCCGCTGCATGGCCGCCAAACCGGATGTAACCGAAGAATTCATCATCCCAAGACGTCGCCGTCGCACCTCGACAACATCCTCTGTGGCATCACCTTCCTCCTCGGCCCCACTAATTTCCATTTCAGGAATACCACGTGAATCTTCATCTGCTAAGGCCCTCGAGGCCTTATTCTACAAGATTGCGTTAATGGCCACCAACGTATCCGCCTTTTCCAGCGGAACAGCCTCTGTATCTTCGCACCATCCGAACTTACGAGGAAAGCTGAAAGCTGTGGACCACCAGTTAGGGAAACCTATCTCGGTCACCTCGCGGCGACCAGCAGCCAGCCAGCAAGGCGCCGACCCTTAAGGCCCCCTCTTTTTCCTGCGTCATCTATGGAGTGGAAGGTCAAGGAAGCCCCAGCTGCACAGGGATTAGCAGCCACCAACGCTTGGAGAATACGCTCCAAAGCCACCAACGAGCATACCCGACTCTTTCCCATCCTCGCCACCTGCCAATCATCCCTAGATGCTCTCCTGACTCGCGGCATACGTATGTTTAACCACACATACAAGGCCGACCCTTCACACGCTTCCCAACCCTTGCCCATCCAGTGCGGAAGGTGCATCAAGGTTGACCATTCTACCACTAAATGCCAGGAGGGGAAGGCCACCTGCGGCCTCTGCGGAGAAAGCCACCGGACCGCGACTTGCAAACCGGAAGCGATGCTCAAGTGTGTAAACTGCGGAGGGAACCACGTCGCCTTTTCCCTGACTCCTAACTCCTATCATCCGGTTCACCGTAACAACCTTTCTTAGCCTTTTCCCCGACCGCCGTGAACACGTGTAGAACGTTTTGCGGCCTCTTATTTACCAGTTTTTTTGTTTGCGGTTGCCACTTCATATGCAGGCAATTACGTTCATATCACTCTAAACAAGATATGCCGTAAACCCGGGCTCACATCCGCGTCGGCCCAGCCATGGATCTGAAGTTTGCGACAGTCCACGCCAACGGCTGGCGGCGCAAAACGCCCGCTTGTCGAGAAGCTGCAACGTCACACCGGCACACATCACGGGGCTCCGGACTAAGGAGAGGGCTATAGCGAGGAGGATGCTGCGCTTGAACCGATTCCATTCGCCGGAGGAAGTCTGTCACCTGGCCGGCATTCCCCCGATCGACGGCCGCCTCGCCACACAGGGCGATCGAACAGAACCACGAGGAAGCCATGAGGACGTTAAGGACCCATATCATCCCCCGCAGAAAGCCCAAGAAAAAATTCAGGCATCCGCCTGCAATTTTTCTTCACCGGCCCTACCCGAACAGCTACAAGACATCCTGAAGGACAACACCCCACTACTACAGATAACTTTAACTTTAAATTTTTAACTATCGATTTGTTTTATACATATAAATTTCTGTCGTGTAATTATGTAGATTCTTTTTTCTTTTTTTAACCAAATGTATCAAATGAGTCCGGCTGAAGAAGAAGAAACTCTTAAACAGCCATTGAGATGTATGTATATAGGTAGGCTTAATTAATTATAAGTTGACTTGTTTTATTATGTCTCAATATACTGTGAAAATTGAAATTCTTTAATCCTGGTAAAAAGCACGTGGATAATTACATTTGTGATAATTTTGAAATAAGTTAATGAATAGAACATCCACAACACTTTAAAAATACACGTTAATGTGTCGAAGCTATATTAACAGTCGAATTACACGATTAAAGAAAAACAAGGGTAGTCTATTGAATATATAAAATTTTTCAAAGCATGCTCCAACATGCTTTAGTTGTAACCTGCTGGGAGTCGTTGAGGAACGGGCGAAGGTGCCCACTTTAACTGTAAATAAAGGAAATTCGACGCCTTTTCAGGATTGTTACCTAGTCTGCAGAAAACTTGATAAATAAATACACGATTAAAGGAAAACAAGGCCAGTCTACTAAAAATGGACAATTTTTCAAAATCATGCTCCAAGACAGAAACAACCTATTATCCAAATTATCTAACAGAGTACTACGGTAGATTTTCTACAGATAAACCCTCCCTTTCCATTGGTCGTTTGGTGGCAACATAAACTTCTTCGAATAAATGTTACTTTTAGTCAAACTTTAGTTTAAATAACATCTTTATAACACAACCACAATAAATATATCCATGTATACTTTCAAACCACAAGGTATCACTACCATCCATTTTTTACGCACGAGTATTTCGACCTGCTTCAAATCTGCCGTCAATCGTTTTATTAATGAATAAGCATTAACTGGATTCGCTATGAACGCTTTCATATTCTAAGCTGCTATCTCGTCCTGGTCTTTGTCTCCGAAAATATCTATAATATACTACAAATATAAAAATATACATTTTGTTCATAACAATAGTGCTTCGAATATTAGCTAAAATTTGGGGTTAAGTTATACTTAAGTTAGGTAGAAAGTAGACTTGGTGTGCAATTAATCCAAAGTGTGCCTTTGTTGACCCTCAACCGTTTTTACACATCTGGTTGTCATAATTAGGGACGGAGTTGACAAAGGTTCCATTCCACATTGTCGTCGAAATACTTTTAGTTCCCTTCAAGATGCACCATTCGCTCGGCTGGCACAATTTTGTTATGAACGCAAGCAATTGTACAAAAATACAATAAAATACCTTCCATATTACTCCATTATATGGAAGATATATTAATTATTTGCTACATTAATAGTTTTTTTAAATAAAGTTCGTTAGTAATTAACAGTGCAATTATTTCTACAATTACTATTATTCATGCTGACACATCAGTACAAACCACGTTTCGTACTAATAATAACCGATCTAAAATGTTCAACTTTTGCCTTACCATTTCAATGTAACTCTGTAGTACGTCGATTACAACTGCTTCAAGTTTTACAACTTCCTTCAAACCTTCAACAACTGTGAATATTTCTGCATCTCCCAATGATAAGCGGAATATCAAAACGGTGGTAAGACGCGTGCTTCCGATATGCTTGTTATGAAAAATCATACTGCATGGAATTTCACCAAATAACTATTTTTTCACTTTTACAATCTACAATCTTAATTGATCGTAAAACTGTTACGATTCCTTTGCGTTATATTAAACAACGGTAATTATAACAAAGTTTTATTATTATACCAAGTGTAATAAATAAAAAGCAATTTAAATTATATAGAATAAAATTGCAAATTGCAGAAAACACAAAGAGCAATGGAAAGAGGGATGGTGGGCATTTCACTAAAGGGGCCGCAAACGAAATGAATGGGTCAGAGAAAAACAAACGTTACCGACATTATAGAGAGAATTACACAAATGAAATGGGACTATGCTGGCCATGTCGCAAGATTGAAGGAACACCGATGGAACAATAAAATCATAAGCTGGAGACCATGGAGAGGGGGAAGAAGCAGAGGTAGGCCAATTATGCGCTGGTAGGATGACATGAAGAAGGTGGTAGGATTGAAATGGATAGCAGCTGCACAAGATATAAAGAACTGGAAAATAAAGAGGGAGGCCTACGCGCAATAGTGGGCGCGACAGGGCCTATAAGAAGAATAATAAAAACGGTTAATGAAACCACAACGGAATTAAAATACTTATTTTTTAAGATACTCTTGAAACATTTTGGTGAGCATCTCTTTGCCATTGACTGCTTCATAGTGAGGAATAGCCGCCTTAATTTTTGCGTACCACTTAGATACATTTTTGTATGGAGTTATATCGAACTTTGCCACATCAAATGTCGAAACTCTAACAACCAAAACCACATCTGCGACGGTCAGTCCATCTCCGGCGACGTAGTTGCAGCCAGCCAAAAAACCATCTAATAATTTAAAAGCTTCTTCTATTTTGGCGTATTTCTCCGGATCTGGCGTGGCATTGTGGAAAAGTACTGGATACTACAAATTAAATGTTTTTACAAAATTCTAGATAAGCATCTTTTCTAAATACATACGTAGTAACCACCAAAACTATGTCCCAAAGTGCCCATATCGAAATACAATCGCTGGTCAACAAGAGCCTTCTTCTTAGGATCTTTCGGATACAAGGAATCGTCTTTACCATACTGTTGAACCAAATAGGTTATAATTGCGTAACTCTCCCAAAGGACAAATCCATTGTCCACTAATGTCGGAACGGTGTGTTGTGGATTAATCTAACAAGCGAAAGACGACAATTAGGTGGTTTATTTATTTCCAAACATTTAATTTTTATATAATTTATGGCGAAGACAGGTTGTTGATAAAACTTCGCTTTACGGGAGATTAAGTACCTGTTCATACAATTGCCGGGTTATTTTTACTACAAAGGTACTAAGATAACAAACCAATAATAAACAAAGATTAAGAAATGCGAAAATACAGCATTACCACATTAAATCATAAATAGGAAAGGTTTAAAATAAATAGTACCTTGATAGACATCGCTATCAAGGTACTTACTAATATAGTTATTTAAATACATTTTTTAAGTCAGAGAATATGCGATTCTCATGTTAAGCAGTAGGGCCCACCGAGTTTTACTAACTGCCCACTGACGATTTCGTAAAGCCATCTTGGGGTCAAAAACAAACAAGCAATATACGAAAACTCAACCTACTTTAATAAATTCCGGTGTCAACTGCTCCTTTTTCATGAGATTTAAGGGTTTCAAATTAACGTCTAATCCTAGGAGCTTAGTGGTCAGAAGAACAGCACGGCAAGGACCACTTGCAGCGGCATAATACAAATCGATAGGCATTTTGCTGTAACAAATATAATTAATCTTCCAACGTTCACGTGCTAAACCCAGTCAAACAATGCATAAGAAAACAAAAAATACAAATTGAATATCTTAGCAACCAAAGAAATTGTTAATAAATTAGTAGAATCGTATTAACTTACATAAAATATAAATGAATTTGTATAAAAACCAAATCGCGCAACACGACCACGCGGATCAGATGCGAAAGTACGTGTGATTTTATTGTGTACAATTAGAGTTTTATATCCTGTCCTAAAATTGCCATATCATGTCAACAATCATTAAGAGCTATACCTAAACAAGATGACTCGACAAACACTGATAAGGTCTACCGCACTTAGCAGCACAAAATCAAAGGTTAAAAACATCAGCAACGAATGAGAGTTTCGAGAATATTCGGAGAGAACCACACATTTATCATAGGTGTGCTATTTGGAGTTACGTAAGCCAAAAACGACGTATCATTGTATTAATGAGATAGTGATGTACACAGTTTCTGATCTACGATTTATTTAAACTGTTTTGTTGATTAAATTTCAAAAATGCAATTTTATACGCATGACTAACACAAGTGACGGTAGCAAACGTCAGGACTAAACTACGGGCCCTTAATATCAAGCAAATTCAAAAATATGAATATGGATACATGAATGGACACTGGACTCGTGTACTTCTGGGATCATCGTGTTAAATCGATGAGAATAGGTAGATTACCTTCGATGTAGACAAACTTGGCTGCTAAAGCAACCCAAACAATCACGGAGTTTGCCTTCGTAGAGATATGTTTACTATTTACATGGCCACATGCATACTATTTTATAGCTATATAATCACAACATATTATGTTTATAAGCCAAAAGTGCTATAAATAAATTAAAAATTAATAAAGTTTTTGTATTTTAACTTTGAAAAAACTGAAGCATTAAGTGTAAAAAGCTTGCAAATTAATTAGAACAGTCTTCTAAATGTTAGTATTAAAGGCTGTATATCAATGACTTGTTATAAAAAAACACTTAATTTGGAACAACTCCACAAGTTTAAAATATTCAAGGAATTTCAACTAAATGTGGTGAGGTACTCAAACAGCTACAAAAGTTAAACGTTGATCTATGCGTACTAACTGAAACAAAAAAAGGGAAAAGGTATCGAAAGAAAGAAAATTATATACAAATCTACAGTACTATATATAAATCAAACGAATAAAAACTGGGGTACCAATAGTAAACCACAAAAAAAATGGAAAAAGTACGTTAAAAATTCGAAAGAAATCAATAAAAAAATGAAACATTACCTCATTTCAATTCCACACACAATACGCAAAAAACAATTATTATGGTACGGAGACCAATGCAAAACACCAGATAGTGATATTGACTCCAAATACTAGAAGAAAAAGACGATAAAGTGGATAGTCTAGATCAGGGGTGGCCAACAAGTCGATCGCGATCGACCGGTCGATCGCGAAGTCAATTTTGGTCGATCGCGAAGCTAACCTGGCAAGAGCCATAGGGTTACGAGTGAAACAAATTAAATCAAGATTTTCAAGTTTTTACGTTATTTGTGTTTTCTGTTCTAAATTTTTTTTCAACTCTAGATAGGTGAATTCCACTATTATTATTGAATTATTTGAACGACTTGATATTTCTTCACATAAATTTTTTTGGGCTTTAATGGGAGGTAAATACTACTTTGTAGCCCATACCTAAATTTTATAGCTTTCAAAATGATGGCTAAGCGCTATCATGAACTATTTTTTTAAATGGCAATGGGGGTCAAGTAACACCTCATTTGAAAGATATTTTATTCTGCGTCTGATCCTCGAGTTTCATAAAAAATATTCATCCAGAAAAAAATGACAGATGATTGAAAATAACAAGTTTATGGAAAAAAGAAGGCACCCGGAAAATTTTGCGATTAGGGGTCCGGATATGTTGTTAGCCTCGTCGAGGACAACAACTTTCCTTTGTGCCACTTTTCCGTAGCTCGTACCGTTCGGCCGCCAGGGGCGTCCAAAGTCGAAATACGAATTGACGTCCAGCACGTGTCCACGTCATCGCAACGGGTCGGTCGCGATCCGAATCTGTTCGTATAAGTACGGCGCATCGACGGCCGGTTCTAGCATCCCCGAAGAGGGCGCGAGGGACGCCGGCTAAATTTTTATGCCGATTTTTACGTCATTTTTCGACGTTTCGGCGTCCCTATAATTCTTTGGTTAGAGACATGCAAATAATCTTCCCATTAATGTTCGGGTTATAAAATAAATTCTAAATCTGTATTTACCTGTAGCTAATTGGAATTAAACGTACGCCAGTGAAACTTGGACCTTAACAGTAACCCAGCAGAACAGCTTATGGTGTATGGAGAGAAAAATATTAAGAAGGATATATGGTGGCATCGAAGAAGTGGATGGAACGATCCGAAGAAGAATGAATTCAGAAGTAGACGGCCTAATTAAACACGCAGACATAGTACGCTTTGTTAAATCTCAAAGACTTAGATGGCTCGGACATCTGGCACGAATGGAAAATACCAAAGACATAATGGAATGGAATCCAGGATATGGCAGAACAAGGGGAAGACCGCGTGAGAGATGGTGGGATGAAATATGGCGGAATTTGAAGATTTTGAGTATCACAAACTGGATAACCAAGGCAAAAAGTCGAGGGCAATGGAATCGAATGGTTGAAAAGGCTAAGACCCACAAAGGGTTGTAACGCCGAAGAGTAAGTAAGTAAGTAAGTAAATTGGAATTAATAAATATTGTTAATAATTACTCATGTTGTTTTAATTCCCCTGGACATGAGTTTTTTGGCCCGTTAAATATATATATACCTAAACATAGTATGTATTTCACACCTCCCCCCACTTAGACTACGCCTATGACAACAAGTCGATCGCGACACATTTTTAAGATAAAAAGTAGATCTTATGTACACAAAAGTTGGCCACCCCTGGTCTAGATGACGAGAACGGGGGTGATATCCATGAGAATGATCCACTAGATAAAAGACTATGGTGGCTAATAAGTGAAAAGTGATGACTAACAGCCCTAGATTCGCAATATGTAGAGGATACTTGTTCAATACAGAACTAAAAGTAATCTATTCAATATTTTTAGAACACGAAGGGTGTTGTTTAGCTTAATCCGTTTTTGATGTTTCTAGACTAATCCACAAAAAATGTTTATACACCGATGCTTAAAACACCTGTTAAAGATTAAAATATTTCAAGAAGCTCGATGGTAATATAAAGTATCGAGTATTGTTACTGTTAATTCTCTCTATGTGGAAAGGATAAACATTAAACAGCTTAACCAACAGCCTCGGGGTTTTAGCCAACATTTAAGTTCCTACCTAGTACGCCTGAACGTGTATACAGGTTCAGGAACTGGAATTACCTATTTAGTTTGAATATCTAGAATGTTTCCACAAAACAGTATCGCTAAAGTATAGTAAATCAACGATAATTTATAAGTTAAAAAAGTACCGCGATACCGATACTCAATACTTTTTTTGAAATGTAGCACGATACTTCCGACCACTGCATAAAGACTAGTAAGAAGAGCACAATAACCAGTGCCGTAAGCAGGCAGGAGCAACAGGGGCTCAGGCACGGGGCCCAGATCGAAGGGCGGCCCCAGAAAGGTCAGTCATAAAAAATTGACATAATATTTTCAAAAAATACCAAACCAATAAAACCTTACCCGTCTATAGATCTTGCGACAAAATTAATCAATGGACTAAGTTGCACTTTACAAGGACTACAGGACACAGGACTTGAACAAAATTTAGCTTCAACAATTAATATGGATATTGAATTTTCTAAACAACGTAATAGGCGAGTTAAAGAAGAAATAGGATATTTTCTGAAGATTTGTTTAGAATGGAAATGTACAGAGCTTTTGATGTTCTACTAGCTGTAACAGACTAGCGTTATGATAAAATGAAAATTATATATGACAATTCTTTTTGGCTCATCTTTAGAAGCAATGAGCATTGCAGATTTACAAAAGGCGACAGCAGATCTGTCGATAAAATACGACAAAGATTTGGATGGTCAGGAAATCAGTTCTGAAATTCAAAGTTTTAAATTTGAAGTTTTTGGACCGATTGAAAACCTTAAATCTGCAACTCCCCTTGATATATTGCAGGCCATTTATGACTTTGAATGAGTCGAGTCATATCAAAATATCGTTGTTGCCCTACGGATATTTCTTATACTTTCCGTTTCTAATGCTTCGTATGAGAGTAGTTTTAGCAAATTAAAATTAATTAAAACTCATTAAGACTAACCATCGCACAAGACTATCCAATCTATCAATAATATCGATTGAATATAATATTGCCAAGGATATTAATTTTGATGAACTGATTGATGAAAAGAAGGCTAGAAGAGTTCAATTAATATAAATTTTAAATCTATATTAATAAAATTGGAAATTGTATCTGGTTTTTTTTGACCACATATTCGGTTTCTACACGTTTCAGATGATTATAAAACAATATCCGCAAAAGAAAACAATTTCTGTCTGTTTTTATATGACATTTAAATATACAATTAAATATGACAATTAAAATGTTTTGTGTCAGTGTCTTATCAACACTCAGATAAATCATTAGGAAGCAGAAGTTCAAAACTATTGTTTTAGGGAAAAAGATAAGCAATTTTATTTAATTCGTAATACGAGGGGTATTATTTAAATAAGGTCCGTTTGTGAATGAGAGTGAGAATGACGCACAATGGCCGCAGTACGCTTGTGCGTCTGCTCCCAGCATGCTTTGCGCGCGTTTAGACGCCATTTGCAGCCGTATCGCTATCTGTGTACTGAGCTGTAGAAGTTTATAATGTTTAAGAAAATTGAGTCGCCCGCCGACTGTGAGATATGATCTGTAATTCTATTCTTGAGTGCAAGAAACTTGGCAGCAGCGGAAATTAAGATTTGTGAAGTTTACGGTGATAATGCTATGAGTGACAGTAAAGTTCGAAAGTGGGTGAGAATGTTCAAGGAAGGGCGGGTTAAAGTGCATGATGAGCCACGCCCTGGCCGACCTCCTCTGATTTCTGAAGATTTGGTTCGTGATGTGGACAACAAAATTCGAGAGGACCGACGATTCACGATTGCAAAGTTATCAATTGAATTTCCACAGGTTTCAAGGTCAGTTTTGTACACCATTGTTTCGGAGAAACTGAATTATCGAAAATTGTGTTCTCGGTGGGTTCCAAGATTGCTTTCTGACGATCACACAAAACAAAAATATTGGGCTGTGCTTTATCGTTTCTGACTCGATATAATCAGGAAGGAGATAAATTGTTGGACCACATTGTTACAGGAGATGAGACTTGGCTGTCTCACATGACTCTTGAGTCCAACCAACAGTCAATGGAATGGCGACACACATCGTCGCCAACCAGAGTGAAATCCAAACAGGTAATTTCAGCACGAAAGATCACGGCAACTGTCTTTTGGGGCAGGAAAGAAATTTTGTTAGTGGATTTTATGCCGAGAGGCACAACGATCAATTCTGATGCGTATTGTGTGACCTTGAGAAAACTCCGGCGTGCCATACAAAACAAGCGGCGTGGACTACTGTCTTCCGGTGTGATGTTGCTCCATGACAATGCAAGGCCACAAGTTTCTGCACAAACACAAAGTCTAATCGGGTCTTTTGGATGAGAACAACTGGATCATCCACCTTACAGTGCAGACCTTGCACCCAGTGATTTTCAGTGTTTCGGTACTTAAAGGAGTTCCTTGGTGGTCAACGGTTCAACGACGACGAAGAAGTTAAAACCGCAGTCATGGATTGGGCTTCTTCATAGGCGGCAGATTTCTTTGACGTCGGAATTCAAAAACTAGTTGTGCGGTATGACAAATGTTTGAACAAAATTGGAAATTATGTAGAACAGTAGATAAAATATCGTTGAAGTCCCAGTGTCCCTATTTTCTGTTTAACTTTTCGGATGTATTTCCGGTTTATAAATTGTAGAATGGCTGGTGACGTTGTTTAATAGGTTGTATTTTCAATCTTAAGTAATGTTGGCCCGATTTTGGGCTTTTAGAAAATTTAAATTCAAAAAGCTATAATATGTTTATTTAATTTGATATTCATTTATATTGGAAACCACCGGCATTTGCGGTCGGTTTTAGAATGAGGTTTATTTATTTGAGGTTAACCACATGTTTCGTTTAGGTAAGCTTTTCTTGAATAATTTGTTGTTAAATTGCTAATTCTGATTGTTCTTATTACAGTCTGAGGATGAACATTAGTTTGTTTGAAAACGTTTACAATTTTATTAACTTTTCATTATATTAAATATTTCTTTGGGAAACGACAGTGTGTTTCATTTCCTATATTTATACAGTAGATAAAAGTATGTAAAATATGGAAAAAATATATTTTAATGATATTTACAGTATTTTGCTTCTTATTAAAAAACGGGTTTTATTTAAAAAATACCCCTCGTAGATAGTGTTATGGGGGGGGGGCTATTACAAATTTTTGCCCAAGGCCCGAAAAAAGCTAGTTACGACCCTGACAATAATGATACAGTATGTGGAACCTGTATATAAAGAAACAATGTTGTATTTTAACTATTCGTGCCTTTTTACAGTTTAAATCTACAGGAAAGAGAATGTTCGGCATGGGTGAGCATATAATGAAAATCCCCCAACAAATTGGTAATAATGTGGTTTGGTGTTACAAAGACAACTAGATTTTGAGAAATAGTAATACAAACAATAGATCAAATTACTGTTTACATATTTTTATACGGCTACGAAATAAAAATTATTTATTGGTAAACATGATCCGATTTGTTTTGGTAAATTTAATCTTTCTTGCAAGAGATACATAGGTTTTAAAAATTTGTGTTTATGGTATACAATAATAAAAAATGAGTAATTACGGGTCTAAATTAAAAAAAAACAATACTCACCCTAAAATTTACTCAAACTCCGGATCACCTCTTCAAAAATAATAATCTTGAGTTGAGGAAAAGGGAAGAACTATTTGGAAACAATAGACGACATTATAAATGAAATTACCATGTTAACTTGAAATAACCTTACACTTTTAAGGCAGATAAAGGGGACCGCGGTAGAGTAATGTCCGCAGCGCTTGGCTTTGGAGTTATTCTACCAAAGTCGCTCAGGTTCGAATCCTGAGCACTGCACTTTCCCAGGATGTTTGTGGTGTCTGGGGCATGGGGCTTTTTCTAGGGTGGGGCATGTAAGACCTGTGAATAGCACGAAATGTGCTGACCCGGGATAAGCTGGGCGGGATGGGAATCTTGGAGTTGCCAAAGGCAACTTCACGATTCTTTATAAAAAAAAAGGCAGATATTAACCCAGTGTCAAAATAGCTTCTTTGATTTATCATGTATGGTATTCCTTAATCGTAGTCAATTATGGGAAACCTATAAACCACAATTGACAAACATTAGTATTAATAAACAAAATAATTTCAAATGTACTCGCCCTATTTATGACAATTATTAGCTTCTTAAGTTTAGGTAAGAAGATCAACAAAACAAGACTACTCGCGAAAGCAATTATGGCGAGCTTCTTCATTCTGTGACAGAACAGGCCCATACTAATTTGAACAAGAGATAAACAGAATATTCCTACTTAGGAAAGCCTGTTTTTCTATAACTAGCATCTCTAAATCTACATTAATTAACAGAATAACAAACACAAGAATATCGAATCCATAACACGTCCTATATTGTGGGATCCGGTCCTGAGCAGTCCGTCCCTGAGCAATCCTCCCGCCGGAAACGAAGGGGAGATCGCAACCACCCAGCGGCCAGTGAAGACGCGCGATCAGACAGTCTCATTGTTCTTATTGTTTTGAAATACCAGTTTAGTTAATGTTATTAATAAAGCAAAAGTGTTCCATTCATTATTGTTTAGTTCTTTTGAACCCGATTCCACAATATTAACATCTTCTAGTGCTAGATGTAGATCTGAATTAAAAGAGAAGAACAAAGATTACGAGTATTTGAAAGAAAGGTATATCTGCAACGACGAGCAGTAGAGAGACAGAGAGGTATAACAAATAAAGGCGGTGGTACAATAATCTAGATGTTATGTTATAGAAATTTCGACAGTACATGTAATGCGACCGATTACCTGTAACACATCCAACGTGTGTTTAATAGCATTCCACTAAGGATACGACCAAAAGGAAGATCACGTAGAATATGTACACACAATGTAAAATGGCAGACAAGCATGCAAAAGGGTAAAATCAGACTACCGCAGAAGATGGAAGTATATTGTTTAGTCGGTAACAACCGGGAAGAATATTTCAAATGCCGCCTTCCAAAATATGGTCATCGTGACCCAAAATTAGACTATTAGAACTAGCGCCGCGGAGGAAACTCCAATGCCAAGATAGTTTTAGAAATTTGTCAAGTATGATAATCGGATAAATTCGGCTGCACAACATTTTACTAATACCAATCAAGCGCTTATTGGAAAAAGAGATTCGTTTTTGCCATCAGGGGTATTCGGTCACCTTGAATATCAATCTAAAAAATTTATAGTAGGTACATGTAGAACTGAAAACACAGTATACAGTTACATATTAATACCTAAATGACACGTACTATATTTTATTGATACCGCCCCCTCCCCCCCCCCGCGCAAATGGTATACTTTTGAATTGAACAACTGGCAAGTACCTACTGGATATGAAATTTTACTATTGGTAGCAAGTATGTTCGTTAAAAAAATAGGCCTCACTGGAAACGCCCAACTGCCTGAAGCGGTAAGGCGGGTAACGGAAGTGGAAAGCAGCCAAGAAGTAACCCAAATTTATGCACAGCGCAAATTGGGGAGGGTATAATGACAAAAACCCAAGAAATGAATTGGAGGAATCTGTGAAACCGTAAATTAAATGACATACAAACTGCTTCTTCCAATATGAACTAATACTTAATCCAGTTGACTAACAGCGCATTACCGAATAACATACTACATTTTCAAACAATCAGTTTATCTATAGCGTATAAATGAAGATTAGACAATGTGAATGAATAAAATGAAGTGTTTATGTTTAATAAAATCCGCAACGAGATTTATCACAAAAAATAAACAACATACACAACGAAATTACCCACGCAACTTCGCTTTGGTTATAACTATTAAATAATATGTTGTCAAAATGTTCCAGATTCTACCTTCTGTCCAAGTTTTAGATATACATATAATAAAACGTAGAGTATAATCTGCTAAACAAACCATTATAATGTGCGCTTACACCTCTTGATGACGAAAACGACACAAACGTCGGTAGACATCCTTTAAAACAGGACTTTCAATTCTTTAACTTTAGAAGATATTATTGAAAGACATTTAATTTATGTTTACACAGCAATAAATACAAAAACGATGAAATTACAAAATACCCAAAAAATGCATTATAAACGAAGAGCGGAAACAAACCACTTATTTTTTAAGATACAGTTCATACAACTTGGTAAGCATATCTTTTCCGCTAACGACTTCATAGTTGGGAAGATCCGTTTTCATTTTTCCATACCACTTGGACACATTTTTGTATGGGATTAAATCAAACTTCACCACATCAAGAGTCGCTACGGAAGCAACTAAAGCCACATCTGCCACGGTTAAGCAATCTCCGGCAACGTAGTCGTGGCTATCCAAGAATCCATCTAATAATTTAACAGCTTCTTGAACTTTGGAATATTTTTCTAGATCTGGAGTAGCATTGTGCAAAAATATTGGATACTATAAATTAAACATTTATCCATACTGAAGAACATTTCCATAAATACCTACATAATATCCAATGAAACTGCTCGTCAAAGTGCCCATATCGTAATACAATCGCTGGTCCACAATAGCCCTCTTCTTAGGGTTTTTAGGATACAAGGAGCTGTTTTTACTATACTGCTGAACCAAATAGGTTATAATAGCATAGCTTTCCCAAACCACAAAGCCATTGTCTACTAATGTTGGAACGGTATGTTGTGGGTTAAGCTTTAGAAAGAAAAGAAATGTAGATCACTGTAGGGTGCATTGTATATAGATTAGATTGAATCTAGATTACATTGTAACTGGGTTATATTGTCATCATAAAATGAACAATGTTGAACCAATTTAAGCTATAATAATGTATCTACTTCTTTAAAACTTATTTTAATCGAGAATTAATTTGTCAATAAAGTCTAGTTTAAACAATCCATTCGTTTCGTAGTAACAGAAGCGACTACTAAATTACAAAAACTGAGGAACAATAAAAGTTCTAAATTACGTTGCATTTTCGATAGAATTAGGAAGATATTATTTAAGGTGATTAAAATGAA
Source organism: Limonius californicus (assembly GCA_014611495.1). Taxonomy (NCBI): domain Eukaryota; kingdom Metazoa; phylum Arthropoda; class Insecta; order Coleoptera; family Elateridae; genus Limonius; species Limonius californicus. The sequence continues at coordinate 20,574 of JABXWE010061324.1, forward strand.
AAATGTAAATAAGTTTAATTAGGAATCAATTTACTTTAATAAATTCCGTTGACAAATGCTCCTTGTTCACGATGTTTAACTGCTTCAAATTGACGCCCAGGAGCTCAATCGTCAAAAGAACGAAACGGCTAGAGGCTCTTGCAGGAGAATAATATAAGTCAATGGTCATTTTGCTATAACAAGTCTGCTAACAGTTCGAGGTCAACTTAACATAGAATAGATTAGAATACAATTCATAAACATCAATTTAAAGGTAATTGTCTTACCTGTATCTATAATGTTCCTAAAAGAAAATTATAGTATATTCAAACAAAACTAAGAGACGCTTGTGTTTGTAATATAGATAATACGAATGATATATCCGGTTATGATTATGCCGCATCATGTCAACAATCATTAAAAGGATGATTCGAGGTACAACGATTTGGTCGGTACATGTACAGAAAACACAAATCATCAAAAGTTAAAAATAACCAAGGCGCATAGCAGTAGAACAAGAGCAAACAAAAGTTTCGGCTACTTCCGCCAAGGCCAGTTAGAAATGCATGACAGATGTGGTATTTGGTATTATGTAAGCCGAATAATAATTGTGCAATAGAAGAAGACATTGAACTTTGTACTTCAGGTATAACTCAATCACATTTTCATGTGATTGAATGAATATTTTATGAGGATGTTTTAAATATAATAAAATATACAGGGTGTCCTTTAAATGCCTTAAAAGCTTCAGGTAGAATTTTTCCTTTATGAATGCTTAATACAAATCTTCAAAAAAAAGTAGGTATTTGGAGCTTAGTTTTCTTGTACGAGAGTGTTAAAGTTCATATCTTTAAAACAGAATTTCATGGAAACAATAACGAGAACTT
>JABXWE010061326.1:0-14823 GCA_014611495.1 Limonius californicus
TACATACGTACCCACCCACAGACAGACATTTTTTAAAAACCACTTTTTTGGGTTCCTAGAGACCCAAAACGGATATATCCGTTAAAATCTCGATTTCGAAAATTTTCATGATTTCAATACTTACCCTATACCTATAAGGTATGGGAAAGTAAAAACTCTGCAAAGACTAATAGGAACAAGCAGCATTCAGAAGTTTTGACTGGTACCCCCATGAAGAAAGTTTTCGAGGAGAAGAGAGAAAAGAAAAACAAAAAGGAAAATAGACCGAAGAAAATCCAAAAAAATAAAACTAAGAATACTAAATTAAAGACTAAGAATAAATCATCTAAAAAAAACATAAAGAAGGCAGCCAGAAAATTGTTCCAAGACAGCACAACTGAGGAATCATCTGTCGATGAAAATAATATGTGTGATGATGATTCTGAATACTCAGAGGAGGAAACTGAATGCATCATAGTAACGATGTTGGTAAAAATAAAGAGCTATGGTACCGTTGCAGAGCTTGTGGAAAATGGGCCCATTCTGAGTGTTCGGGTTGCGATGACCCCAAACATTATATTTGCAATTTTTGTTTAGATCCCTAGAATACCTTATGTTGTATATATAACTTATAGAAAAGCTTTATTTTTGTTGTTGTTGTTATGTTCTGTTGATTACTTTATAACTATGATTTGTTTAAGTTCCTGTTACGTGCACTAAAGTAAGTTTAATTTCGCTTAGTATTAAGTGATGGCTCTCATTACACATATGGAGGTTTTTTGACTCACATTACCCGACGTATGGGGTAATGCGAGCGAAACTAACATTTATAACAAAAGTGATTTTCATTAACTAAGAGTTAGTTTTTAAAAGTTTTGTTAGCAATTACTGAAAGGCAGATAACTAAAAGACTGATTACTGTCTAAAAAAATAAATGATTACAACATAAACTCGTATTTTTTTAACTTTTCCTTACATGGCTCCAATTCCCCCACTCTCCCCTATATAGGGTGTAGTATTAACTGGTTATACTTCTAACATTCCTGAATTTTGTCAAATACAACACATTGTAATTCATGCAGATAATGATAAATTATGCACATTCATTTGTGAAATATTAAGTGTAGTAAAATTTGATTTACATTATCATTCATACGAAGTCACTCGAAGCGGGATCCCAAAAATAATGTCCGTTTCAAATATCTTATCTCCTATACCCACTCGTATTCACAGTTTATCTAATAATAGTTATTTTGTTTCCAATGTAAGCCTTTGTTAACGGGTAGATTTAAATTATTATAAGTTACGTTGTATTTTCTTTAAATAAATGTGTTTTTATAAATTCGCCTTTGTTTATTAATATGATATTTTTAAAATTTCCAATTTTGTTGAACCAAGAGTATATCTGATTTGTATTAAATATCTTATTTATTTAATTCAAATATGGCCAGCTGTTTGTTTTTTAACATTTGAAAAATATATTTATTTGAAATGAAGGGTTTCTGTCAAAAACAGCACTTGTCACAATATTTCATTTTTATGATGTTGGCTGCATTAGCTTCTTTGTCATTGTATCTAGCTATTAAGTCGATTATTTTCCACAGAAACAGCTCTTGTCAGGGTTTGCTATACGTGTAAAAGTTCGGGTATTTCGTAAAAACCGGACTTGTCAGTGACATATGCTGATTTTGCCGAAAATCCGGCAGCAGCTGTCAAACACTAACATGGAAGCCGATTCGAACGCCATTCCGTTAAAACGGGTTAAACACACGAAAAAAAGCAGTGTAATTTGTGACAAAAAAATTCGGGGTGTTGCACATGTCAATCATAAGGGTAGGGCAATTCCCGCTAAACAAATAGGGGAAGATTGCAGGTTAGTTCTATTATTATTCGCTTATTATTATTATGTCATTTTCTAACCTAAAAATCTATTGCAGATGCTTTCGCTATAAGTGCTTCAGTGTGTTGTCTGCAGCAGAAAGAGAATCTATTTTTAACGATTTTTATAATATACCAACGAAAAATTTGCAAGATTCCCATTTATGTGGCCTCATTAATGTAGTGTCTGTCAAACAGAGAAGATCACGGAAACAAAATAAACCCGTCTTGGTGCAATACTCTGATTCATCTGATGATGACACTACTACACCTAATTATGAACATGCAGCTCACTATACATTTAAGGTACGAACAAAGAAACTTGACAATAGTTATCAAGAAGTTCCAGTTTGCAAGAAAGCTTTTCTCAGCATACATGGCATAACACCTGCTCGACTTAGGCGATTAGAATCTAGTCTTAGTGAATCTTTAAAATCGCCGGTAGATACACGAGGTCAGCATAAAAATAGACCTACCGCTATACCGATCGAAGTAGAGACACTTATTGCAAATCACATAAGATCGTTTAAACCCAGACAGTCACATTATTCATTAAGGCAAAACCCAAATCGATATTACTTACCAGAAACTTTAACCGTTAAACGTTTATATAAGTTTTTTTTAGATGAGCATAAAATTCAAGTTTCCTATAAAGTCTATTGGTCGATTTTTAATTCGAAATATACGAATATAAAATTTGGTTTCCCGAGGACTGACACATGTTCAGTTTCCGATTCTTTAATTCAAAAGTTGTCTGCAGCCGAAAATGAAGAACGCAAAGCTTCTTTAGCAATACAAAAAGAGCTTCATTTAAGGAGAGCACAAGCTTTCTATGATTTAAAAAGGAAATGGAAAACCAAAGCCAGGTCAGGAGACGTAATGGTTATATGCTTCGACTTCATGCAAAATTTGCCTCTTCCTCATGTAAGAGACAATTTGGCTTTCCGCTGTCGACAACTCTGGTACTACGTTTTTGGGATCCACAATCTGGCGAATGACAGTGCATCAATGTATACCTATACGGAATGTATTGCTAAAAAGGGTCAAAATGAAGTAACATCAATGTTATTTCACTATTTCACAAAGGTCGTTGATATTACTTAACAAAACCTAATTTTATTTAGTGATGGGTGTCCAGGCCAAAACAAGAATTACACCATGATGCATTTTATGTACATTTTAGTCCACTGCCTGAAGTTGTTTAATAGCATTACTTACATATTTCCCATTCGTGGACATTCGTTTCTTCCAAACGACCAAGACTTTTCTGTCATTTCCAAAAGAAAGACAGTAGAAACTGCAGAGATACCAGAACAGTGGGATACTATTATCAGCACTTGTCGTCAGATACAATCACCGTTTCATTTGGTTAAAGTACAACAGGAAGACATTTTTAATTTCAAACTGTCAACTGATAAATTTTTTATAAAGAACCCGAGACCACCGATTAAACTAAAGTCTGTACGAATGTATCGCATACAGTCGAGTAATAAATTTTTGGAAGTACGGGATAGTTACTCTGGAGTCTGGACCATGGGGACAATGCATAGTTAGAAATAAGACTCGTTTGACTAAGGAGCTTTTGCTTATAATGGGTGCCTCAGTAACAACTTGAATTTTGAATTGCGCGCCATTTTCATTTGTTTAAAGTTTAGCCCACGCCATATTTGGTGGTTGTTAATTGGAAAGTTTGACATTTACGAAAATGCCGCGCTATAGTTTAGAAGAACGGTTATTAATTGTGAAGACCCACTACAAATACGGAGAAAATTTTACAGTGACAATTCGCAGGTTACGTGACCATTTTGGAGTGCATAATCGTCCGTCGCGGCCCGCTACTGAAAATTTAATCAAAAAATTTGAGCAGACCTTTTCAGTGAAAGACGAGAGAAGCCTTGTGCGTATTCGCCCTGGACGGTCGGCTCTTAACATTGCCGCCGTAAGAACCAGTGTCGCAGAACAACCAAACACCTCCATCCGGCGTCGCGCCCAGGAATTGCACATCAACCGCAGCACTCTCCAACGCATTTTGACGAAGGATTTGCACCTCCACCCGTATAAAATTCAGCTGACTCAAGAACTGAAGCCGGCCGACCATGGACAGCGCAGAAATTTCAGCAACTGGATCTTGGAACAACAGCAAGCATTTCATACCAAAATTATCTTTAGTGATGAGGCTCACTTTTACCTGAACGGCTACGTCAACACGCAGAATTCAAGGATCTGGGGCTCAGAAAATCCACACGCCATACGTTCTATGCATCCTGAAAAAGTGACAGTTTGGTGTGCCATGTGGATAGGAGGAATCATCGGACAGTACTTTTATGAAAATGGTGAAGGTGTCTCCGTAACTGTCAACGGCGTTCGCTACCGTGACATGTTGTCAAATTTTTTCTGGAGGGAATTGAATGAAATGAACATCCATGACATGTGGTTTCAGCAGGACGGTGCTACCTGCCACACCGCACGCGAAACAATGACTTTATTACAGACGAAGTTCCCGGGTCGTGTCATTTCTCGTTTTGGAGACCAAAACTGGCCGCCGAGAAGTTGCGATTTAACCCCTTTGGACTTCTTCCTCTGGGGTTTTTTGAAAAGTACGGTCTATATGAACCACCCTGAGACGATACAACAACTCAAGGAAGAAATCGAACGCCACATTCGTGAAATTCAGCCGCCTTTAATCCAAAATGTCTTCGAAAATTTCATCAAAAGGGTACGCACCTGCCAACGGAGCCGCGGTGGCGATTTGACTGACATTTTGTTTCATGTTTAATGTCAACATTTACACTGTTCAAACCAATAAAAATTTTTAAATTTTTCATTTAATTAGTGTGTTTTTTTTAAATTCAAAATTCAAGTTGTTACTGAGACACCCTTTACCTATGTACCATGGTCCTATTCCAATAAATCCATTGAAACTAAAAGATCTTCAAACTCCTTGTAATGTGTTAACCTATTCAGAACACCGTAAGTTCTATGAAGCTCTGGAAAGTAACGTTCAGAACGATAAAGACCTGAACGATGTTGATGAAGAAGATAATAGCAGTGGTTGCGAGGATTAAAGCAATTTTGTACAATATGTTATTAGATTTAGATTGTTGAAACACTTATTCAACTTGTAATAGTTTGTTCTTATTTAATAAAAATGTATTTTCCAATTTATTAATAAAAAAATATTCATAAATCTACAATTTTCCTTCAAAAACGACACTTGTCAACTAACAAATTAAAAAATCTAGTGTGTATACATTATTCCAATAAACTACACCTTATTATAACCAACACACATCTTGATTTCTAAATAATCCTGAAATTTGATTTTCAAAATCATGCATTTTAAATAAGTTAATATGTTTTTTGGTTCTACTGAGAATTCACTTTTTTTGACAAGTGCTGTTTTTGATATAAACCCTTCAAATGCGAATATAATTACATATTAAATACGAAATTAGATTCTCATTTCAAATAATTAATAAATATATCTTTCAAATCAAAAAAGCAAAACAGTGGCTATATTTGAATTAAATGGAAAATATATGTAATAGTACAAATCAGAATTCTTGTTTTAAGCAAATGTTTCCTTTGAAGCAAAACAGCAGAATTATTTGTTCTGAGCAACATTTTCTCTTGAAGCAAGATTAATAAATAGTTGAACCAAACAAACATATTGCTTAGGAGAAGACTAATACCTATTTGAATCAAAACAGTATATCTAGAATATCCTACACTTGGTCTAAGAGTAATGTATCTTCACAATAAATAGTAATTATACACCAAGGTACAGAAGCAATTATTCTTAGCCGAACATTATTATGATCCCGAGATGCGCAGCATCGAGGTGAATAAGTTGTGAGGCTAAGAAAAAGCTTCTGTACCGTGGTTTATATATTATTTTTTCCACTACTAGAACATTTAACGAATTTTCCAACAATAATTTCTGCATTTCTTTTGAATTAAAAGCGATCCAATAAGTATCAAGGTAGTTTTTCACAGAAAACAACTGAAATTTGACATTGACTTTACTTTTAATTTTATTATTTGTACGATTTGTCAAAATGGAAGATGATGGTGATTGTACTCCTCCCGAAATTAGAAAAGAAGCTGGGAAAATCCAGTACGACAAATTACTACTATTATCCGGTCGTGGCGCGAAATTTAACGATTTTCTAACGTTCTTTCCTACTAAAAAACGATTACTTTTCTTTGTGATTGCCAAAATTTACTAAATTAACCAACAAATTTTGTAGCTGTCATCAACGTAAAAATGTATCAAGGAATGTCACTATCGTCAATTGTTTTTTTTTATCTCCTAGTAGGAGCTAATGAAAAATTATCTCCTACTAGGAGAGAAATTCATCTTCTCAACCCGAAAACGACATAAATAATGGCATCTTCTAGTACTAGTAGTGGAAAAACAATATTATTATTTGGCGTGAATATCATGTTTCTTTAATGCAAAACATTATTTCTAAGAATATATTTTTCTTGCTCCAAGATTACAGTTGTTTGCGTCTATAGGGAAACACATATTTCTTTAGTCCAAGATTAATTTATTTGAATCAAAAAATTTTTTTGTGCAGACTCCGTTTATTCTATTATTTAACATTTACAAACATGAAATTGAAAAATCGAAGTAGCAGTAGAAAATTATCAATTGTATGTAATAAATAAAATAAAACAATACTTACTGGGTATTGTCTTTCACCTCATAAGGACACCCAACGCCTAGAAACGTCTAAAAACGTTGCTGTTGCGATTAACACCGCATCGCAAATAAATTTGAATTTACGCGCGAGTACTATCCTTAAAATGGTGGACTGTGTTGAAGGTCACTCAGTTTAGCGACTAGAACATCAAAGGCGCCGACAAACTTTGTCGCTACTGTATGCGTATCATATTGTTATACTGTGCCTGTACCACCAGTTCAGTTGGATTTTAGTATTGGTTCAGTAATGGTCGAGTTGTTGTTTGTCTGTTTGTATGTTTGTATCTTTTTTTCGGCTAATCTCAGGATCTTCTTAACACTTTCACTACCGGCGGCCACTATAGTGGCCCTTGAGGTCGCTCGCCGTGAACCGCGGCCACTATACTGGTCCTATTTTCAAACTTACTTTTGTGCAATATAAATTTAGCGGGGTCACGAATGGTGATGTGTATGCTTTTTTCAGTCATGAGGAAGTTAGCTGCGTGTGCACGGCCTCTTTAGTGGCCTCTGGTTCATTTCATGTAGCATTGTTTACAGTCGTACACGTGTATTTCTTATGCGAGTGTGAATAGTTTCTAACGCAAAATATTTAGTTAACTGAATTTGCTGTGTGTTAAAGTTGTTTTTACTCATCGATGTTGTTACACAAAATGAATTCCACCGAGATAGCATGGTAAAAATTAATTTTATTTATTGTTGTAAGTTTTTTGAGGTTATGTATTTTTCGCGGGTCGAAAAAAAATAAGAAAGGCAGACTTACGTCGCCCGTTAACTCAAGCTGAATTAGAAGACTTAGCAAAGGCAGAGGCAACCGAAGATAGCGAAGACGACTCGTTTTTAAGCGATGATTCCATTGTTGATAAAAATTATGACCCAGATAAAAATGATTTTGATGATTACGTCACCAAGTAACAGCGATTCAAATAGCGATCTAGATGACAATCGGCCAGATAGGCGAAGCCCTTTGGGAACAAAATCACCACCACCCACAGGTAACTCTGACGATGAGTGGATTGATATGGAAGAGGATCCGAAACAATTTCCTTTCACGCCAAAGGAGTCTATCAATGTGAACATTCCAAAGGATGCTAGTGCACTCCAATATTTTCAATTGTTTTTGATGATAGCATGATTGAGGTAATTGTGCGTGAAACAAACGGACGAGCTAGAGAAGTATTGGATAATCAGTCAGTATCTAGAAGGAAGAAAAAGAGGACGAAATGGTATGATATAGGAGTTGAAGAAATGAAAAGGTTTATAGGTTTACGCAGTCTGAGTGGTAATATTCGCTTTCCTACTTTAGCAAAACAGTGGAGCAAGCATCCATTATATTATCACCCATTTTCGGGCAGACGATGTCTCACAATAGATTCTCAGATATTCTGAGAATGTTAAGATTTGTTAATCACTCCACAGCTAATACCGAAGATCGTCTTTTTAAAATCCGCCCAATCTTGGAAAAAGTAGTTGAGAATATTAAATCTATCTATTCTCCAGGTCAACATTTAAGTATTGATGAAGCAATGATATTATGGCGGGGTCGACTAAGCTTCCCCAAGTATATACCAAATAAAACACATAAATATGGAATAAAACTTTACGAGTTAACCACTGATAACGGATACATTCTAAACATAATTGTTTATGTAGGAAAGGGTACTTTGGTAGATGAAAACGAGTCACATGCCACATCAGTTGTCAAACAGCTATTAGATGGATATTTAGGGAAAGGCCATATACTATACGTAGACAATTTCTATACGAGCGTCTCTCTTGCTGAATATTTGCTCTCCGAAAATACTGGAATGGTTGGTACTTTACGAGCAAATAGAAGAGGGAGTCCCAAAAAAATGTTAAATAAGAAATTAAAGAAGGGAGAAGCAATTTGGAAACGTAAAGGAAAGGTTGTCGTAACTAAATGGAAGGACAAGAGAGATGTCAGAATGATAAGCACTTATGATAAACTCAAGATGGTCAAAATTACCCCACAAAGAGGCGATGAAAAATTAAAGCCACAATGCGTTTTAGATTACAACGCTCATATGTCGGGAGTAGACAGGGCCGACCAGATGATGTCCTATTATTCAAGCCCTAGAAAAACGATTAGAAGGTACCGAAAATTATTTTTTCATCTGGTTGACAGTTGCTTGTGGAATGCTTGTTTCCTTTATTAAAAAAATCGTCAATTCAAAAAGACTCTTTTAGAGTTCCCTGAAGATGTTGTGATAAATCTTCTGAAACCAAAACCGTTAAAACCACAAGTCACAGATTTTCAGTCACACCACTTTCCGGCTGAGAATACTAGAGAGAAGAATACCATGAAGAGATGCAGGTGGTGCTCGAAACAAAATATACGGAAACGTTCAAAGTATCATTGTCCGCAATGTGAAGATCAGTCTGGATTATGTGTTGTGCCATGTTTTAGAAAATGGCATCTCAATCTCCATTCGATTTAATATTTTTAATTTTTAAAAACTGTGGTAGTTTAGTATTTTTGCATATGTTTTGCTATTTTTGTTAAAACATGCCTATTTCAATTATGAAATGTTGAGTTTTATTTTATTCCTTCGAGGCCACTATATTGGTAATCGGTCTATTACAATATTTGTGACTAATCTCAGACCATCGGCCACTTGAATTGCCCTGAAACAAAATGGTGGAATCTTGTCCAGAACATCAAGCTGATTCGTTAGCTACAAGAATCACTCAAAAATTCTCAACGGTTCTAAAGTTATCGTGTGCTCGGTTTATCACAAGCGACCAGCTATAGGACGCCGGTAGTGAATGTGTTAACCGATTTTCATGCAATTTTCATGCGGACACGTGTAGGTACCTGCTTCTGCAAAGAAATAAAAACGTTATTGTTTACAGGTTACACATACAATATACGACCTTCTTATCTTATCTTAACATGTCAGGCCCAGGCCCCAGGAGAGATAGAGATATCGGGAGAAATGGGAATCTGGTTCAGCAAGAAGAAGAAGGAAAGCTGAAAAAGCTGTATCAAATCAGGTTTTAAGTTCAGGTATGATGAAGTTTCTAAAAAAAACTGCATCTGGTAATACAGAATCATCTGAATTGATTGCTTCATTTCCAAAAAAGATAAAGCTAGGTCCGAGACTCCAGACGCACTGAGTACCGAACCACAGTCGGAAATAGAGATAGGATCAAACTCTAGCCAATCAGTTTCTGAAACTGAAACTGTTGTGTTGAGCAGTAAAATTCACGAAGAACAAACACGTTCTCCACCAGTTAGCATCGAAGCTAGTGATGTAGTTAAACAAGCATTTGTTACTTCGGATCCGGAAATGTGGACCTTTCCCATAACGGATTCTCAGCGTCGTGATATAGTTCCAAGCGGCCCTACACAGCAGTTAAATAACAGTGATGAAGATTGTCCCAAAGACTATGATCATAGGCACTTTTCTAATTTTCATTTCTCAAGAAAACTAAATAATGGTAAAACTCACCTTCGTCGCTGGTTGGTTTATTCAAATTCTCAAAATAAAGTTTTCTGTTTTCCATGCAGACTATTTGGTAATTCACAAACTCAGATGGTACAGGGAGGGTGCTGTGACTGGAAACACTTGAGTAGTGTTTTACAAAGACATGAGAATACCAAAGAACATATGGCATTCATGTTCCAATGGATGACATTAGAGAAAGGAATAAAGCATGGAAAAACAATAGACCAAGAAAATGAAAGGCTAATTCGTGAATCTCAAAAACATTGGCACAATTTGTTTGGGAGATTAATTGATATCATTCATTTCTAAGCCTCTCATAATCTGGCATTTAGAGGCCACCGAAAATCTCTCAAGATAGGCGACAACAGGAATTCTGGTACCTTCATAGACTTGTTTAAATTTATATGTCAATATGATCCTACGTTACGGGAACACATGAAACGCATTAATGACAAACAATTTTCACACCATTATCTAAGCCACGAAATTCAAAATGGATCACATTGATGTCAAAAACAATTACCGATGAAGTGAGTCGTAAAGTAAAAGAGGCAAAATATTATTCTATTTTGCTCGACTGCACTAGAGACTCTGGTCGAGTTAAACAAATGTCAGTTATCTTAAGATTTTGTAATACATCAACCGGCACAATAGAAGAACACTTTATCGGATTTCTTGCTGTCGCTGAGACAACTGGAGAATATCTAACTAATGCAATACTGGAAGAGGTAGAAAAAATACATTAGATATTCAAAACTGTTGTGGCCAAGGATACGACAATGGTGCAAATATGGTAGGTATAAATAGTGGAGTTAAAACTCGAATATATTATTAATCCCAGGGCATTTTTTACACCTTGCGGGTGTCATAGTTGGAATCTGCTGTTGGTAGACGCAGCTAATTCTTCTGCGGCAGCAAAAACATTTTTTGGTTTTATTCAGAAAATTTATTTGCTTTTTTCAAGATCCAGCAAACGCTGGGAATTAATCAAAGGCAAATTAAAGCTTACTATAAAGCCTTTATCAGACACAAGGTGGGAAAGCAGAATCGAGGCAGTGAAGGCCGTATTACTGCAATTTGATGATGTTGTTGAGTGCTTAAAAAATCACACGGAAGAATCAGACACATTGTGATTCGGTTTTGAACGAAATGCTCAGCTTAGAATTTATTATATCATTAAATTTATGGTATGAGATATTATCGCGTGATAAGCAAATTATGGCAATCTGTAAAAGTCCATTTAAGCATTGCTCTTGAACATTTGCGCACATTTTGTGACTGCATCAAAGAATATCGAGAAACTGGGTTCGAACCATGCTTGTGTGACGCCCGTCAATTTAGTGAGAAAAGCAGTTATAATCTGAAAAAAAACCTTAAAAATTAAAGGGTAGACAAAAAGAAAAGGATGTTCGATTATGAAAGCAGCGATGAATCTATACAGTCTCCCAAAAGCCGGTACGAAACAGACTTTTCTAACACCATGATTGATTCCATAGTAAACAATATGGAATCAAGATTTACATCTTTGAATCAACATTTTGAAAATTTTGCTTTTCTCTATGATCTAAGCAAGTTGAAAAATATTCCAAAAAACGATATATTAAAAAACTGTCAAGATTTACACACAGTCCTGCGAGTGGGTGAGAGCAGTGACTTCCAACCACACGAATTATATGAAGAATTACAAACAATGATCCCAAATTTACCGGCTTCATTAAAGATGTGAAACAGCTGCTCCAGTACCTAACAGAAAATAACGCGTCAACATAACGAATGTCCAGGAATTTTCGTAAACAAAACAGAAATTAAAAATACAATTTCTATAACACCAAAGTATTTAATTGACTTAGCATTGTTCTTTACTGTAGGTCACAAGCACTACCCATTGTTTTTGGGATCATGGCTACCTGATAATTGCACTTCGTAACAACCCAATACTTGGGACAAGCATTTTAAGGCAAACGGTTGCCTTTGCGCGTATGAACTGAGAATACCTTATTTTTGTATTTTTTAATTATCTTTCAGAAAATAAAATTTTAAAACTTTCTACTAATAACAAAGTTAGAGCTAAAACAAGATTTCAGTGGTAGGTTAAGTGCCTCTTACGTTCAAGTCTGGTTAATGAAAATAATTCTGTCACTGTATTGCATAATGGTAAATATGTGTACCAAATTTCAAAGAAATATCTTGAGATTTGTGGAAATTGCCATAAAAAGAAAAAATAAAAAATTGAACTTTAAGGCCCTATAACTTCTTAAGGAAGGACTTTCTGCCTAAGGTATATTAGGTTTAATCGGTTTATTTTTACCTAAATAATATGTGACTAAACGCTGGCCCATTCTTTCTGAGACACCCTGTATAATGCAAAACATACCTACATTGTTGTGATAATAACAATTTGAACGCAAATGATAAATTTGCCAAACTTCGTCCTCTTATTGACGCTGTAAATAAAAAATTTATTGATTTTTCTCCTTTTGTAGAAAACCATAGTGTCGACGAGTCAATGGTTCCATATGTTGGTGGACATGCATCAAAACAATTTATTAGGGGTAAATCCATAAGATGGGGTTACAAACTATGGGTTGGTACAACAACAAGTGGTTATATAGAATGGTTCGACCCATATCAAGGTTCCACCACAAATATTGCAGAAGACTATAAGGAATTGGGTCTTGGGGCTAGTGTTATCTTACGGTTTGTCAATGTTTTACAAATTAGATATCCTAGCAATACAATTTCACTTATACTTTGATAATTTTTTTACTTCTATTGCATTGTTACAAGAGCTAAAAAAATATGATCTAATAGGTACTGGAACCATTAGGGAAAATCTTGTAGGTAAAGACTGTCCCTTGACTACAGCAACGACAATGAAAAAGGCGGACAAAGGTAGGTACATTTGAATGTTTCACAATTGAAGATAACAGCATTGTCGTAAGTAAATGGCACGATAATAACAAAGTCACTATTGCGTCAAATGCCACGAAAGTTTTGCCAACTGCAGCAAGTGAAAAGGTTTTCACAAAAAAAAAACATTCTTGTACCACAGCCCATCGTATTAAAAAAATATAATGAAAATATGGGAGGGATTGACAGAGCCGACCAAAATAGTAGTTTATACAGAACGTCAATAAGAGAAAAAAAAATGGTACTTCCCGCTTATTTGCCATTCTCTAGATATGGCTTTACATAACGCGTGGCAACTTTACGGGGCGTGTAACGGTGACAAAGATCATTTACATTTTAGACAATCAGTTGCACTTGCGATATTAGAAACATATAAAAAGACTTCGAAAAGAGGCCCAAGTCGACAATTAGCGAATTTACATGAACATTCAAGATATGACAGATTGAACCACTTGGTAACATATCAAGAAAAACAAACACGCTGTAGTATCTGCCACAAAAAATGTAATTTCATTTGTCAGAAATGCAAAGTTGCATTACATCCAAAATTCTGCTTTGTTAAATACCACTAGAATTAAATGTTTTGTCATCACCTATGTTCTTGAATAAAAATTGAAACTACGGTAGTGTATATGTGCACTGTCCTTTAAAAAAAACACCCTAATTAACATAAACTATTAGATTTTTGTGAGTAAAAACATTCAAGAGCCCTTTATATAATAAATCTTATCCCGAAGAGGAAAATAGTTTCGGCCCTATTTGGGTTAATTAAAAACGGAAATAAAATTTTTCTGAAGGCGCCTCTTAGAATTCAAGCTTTTAAAGACCAGTTGCCAAATGTTCCTTTACCGCCGGAACCCATTCTCACTAGATGGGGCACCTGGTTAAAAACAGCCATGTATTACGCAGAACATATAGAAAAATTTAAATTTTTAAATTTAGGTTTGTGTGTGATTTACCTAAAATTGCTGCAATATCAATTAAAGAGTGTCAAGAAGTTTTAAAAGATTTACTGCAAAATTTGGAATTTCTGAAAGCAAATTATTGGTATGTAAGTAAATCTATCCAAAATTTAGAAAAAAAATGTACCGCTGGTGGAATCTGTAAAAGTTGTAGATGATTTCCTACAGCATACTCAGGATGTGCTTGAACATGTTGGAGAAGTAGTTAATAAAAAATTGAAGAATGTTCTTTTGAAAAATGAAGGATTTCAAACACTTACTAATATGTACGACAAAATTATTAAAAGGAGAAACGGTCGATAATTTTTTTATTCCAACTAATGCATTTAAATATGCACCAATAACATCGGTAGACGTAGAGAGAAGTTTTTCATCTATTTCTTTTCCCTTATAGGATTCTAGGGTGGTTGGTTGGGCATTGAAGGGAAGGTCACTATATTCAGGCATTTACATCTCGTCTTTGAACATTTCTCAGTTGATTGATTGATCATTTGATTGGTTGGTAGTTGGTTGACGTTTGTTGGATTATCCGGTTATTTGGTTGATTTGTTGGTTGGTTAGTTAGTTGGTAGTTGATGGATTAGCCGGATGATTGGTTGTTGTATTGGTTGGTGGATTATTGGTTGGTTGATTGATCAGTTGGTTAGCTGGAGAATTGTTTGATTGTTGGTTCCTGTGTCGGTGGTTGAGATTGAGATTCTAGTTGTTTCGTTTCCTCATGATGATGTTAGCAATGATCCTTGAACGTTTAGATTGGCGATGTATGTAAATAGTTGTGTTTTGTGTGGGGTTGGATTGTGGACTTTTATTGAGGGTTTTCGTTTGATATTTATTGGGGTGGGGTTTATCTTCAGTATGTGGGTTGGGCGTCGGATGATTGGATTACAAGTTTAACTACTTCTCTTCCTGAATTTTTTTG
>JABXWE010061331.1:0-11130 GCA_014611495.1 Limonius californicus
ATATATATATATATATATATATATATATATATAATCGGAAAACCTTTTACCCTAAGGTGTAAGATGGTTTCACGAATATAATTATGTAAAATACCTAGAATGAAAAAAATTGTTACATACGACCTTTTGCCATTATGGTAGCGATATTATGTATAACAAATATTCGATAGAACTGTTGCATGTACAAAACCTTACATTTATCTTTATTTTACCATATATTATGTATTTGCATTTATTTTTTTCTTATGGGTCATGCTAGAACAATAGTAATAATAATGTATGGAACTAACTTAACTTGTTACAATGTTAGGACAAAAAGGCCATTTCGGTATGCGTTTCTAGAAACGTCGAAACAGTAGCTGATTTTTAATGCTACAATTCTGCAGTAGGTTGTATTTGATCTAATTCGCACTTTTCACGTACTGTAAATGTCGCCAGGTAAATGCACTCAGCCACACTAAACCGTTTTTACTACATTTTAACCAAAATTCGTAATAATTTGACGTGTGTAAGACAAATTTGACGTCTTTCAAAGTACTCCAACGTCGCTGCTGCCATCTAGCGGCCAACATTTCGTTACGCTCATATCAAACTCAAGTGTCAACACCATACAAAGGGGGTGGAGTTTCGTTTCCATGCATCTTGGTATTATCAAATAGGTACTTTAATATATTAATACAGGAAACTCATATAAGTTTAGCATGATGAAATGCGAGACATTGATAGTGGCGTCATCTAAGCAGTTCGGTGGGCAAGTTTCAGTAAATTTGGATAATAAATTTACAGATTACTGTTTTAATATTCATTTTAATACATAAAAACCTAACCCTACAAAATGTTATAAACTTATTAAACTTACAAAGTAAAGTAAAATATCATAATTATCAAATATTATTAATTAAATAAGGGTTTTGCTATAAGAAAGTAAATGGCATTTGCTTTAAATGTGCCACAAATGTTTTCGACAGCTGCCAGATACAAATCTTAGTGGCCCACCAAGCCGCACGGAGCGCTGCAGTCAGTGTCACGAGATTTTCGGCGAAGTTTCCTGTATTAATATATTAAAGTATTTGGTATTATCAAATTAGTGAAACCAATTATCATTACAGCGCCTACATAGCCTACCTCGACCCGAAAGCTACAATGGTTCTGCTGTACGTGTGGTAAATATAGAAGGCCATGATATAATATATTTGGTGTTTTATGGCATACAAATTTTAGTTCGTCACAGAGCTGGTTCTGGAATGTAAAATCCCATCGGGTGTATCTTAGTCACTTCCATTTCAGTTGTCAAACACACCCCTTTACATGACAGTTGATTGTTATTTTGATTCGGACAGGCTGTAAGTTATGTCGATACATTTTCAATGATTCATCATTAAATTGATTTGATATCGATACTCGCTTCCAAGTAACACATATTTTAGTAGAACGATGTTTATAAAATTGGGTTAAGTAGATTCTTATGACGGCAAGCTCTCAAAATGCGCACTTTAAATTTAAACTGAAGCACCTCAGATGTACAACTCTGTATCACATCAGTCACTGGCCAGCATGGGATCAGAATACCTTACAGAAATTGACATATCCAGAGATCGCTATCCATTTTGTATAGTATGGACCCCAATACCGTTATTAACATGGCTGCTTCCGTTCATAGGCCATATGGGCATCTGTACGTCCTCAGGGGTAATACGAGACTTTGCTGGCCCTTACTTTGTGTCAGAAGACAGCATGGCTTTTGGAAGACCAACAAAATATTGGCAGCTGCAACCATCCAACGCCCTTGGAGGTTCATCTGGGTGGGATCGAGCAGTAACTGAAGCTTCAGATATATACAAGGGACGCATGCATAACCTATGCTGTGACAATTGCCATTCGCATGTAGCAATGGCACTAAATTTAATGCATTATCAGAAGTCGATTAAGTGGAATATGGTCAAGCTGGCCATATTAATGTTGGTTCATGGAAAATATGTAAGCTTCCTGGCGTTTATGAAGACATGGTTCCCCTTTCTTGTTATCGTCAGTGTTAGTGCCATTGTGGCGATTTTAGTTTAAGATAAATGTACTTAACTGTGGTTTTAATTAATGTTTGTGAAAAGTTTATTTTACAATTTATTGTTTTACATGTAACTGTATGATAAATGTGACAAAATATAAATAACAATGTGTTGTAATGGTGTTTTAAGTTGATTTTTCGGTAAGTAAACACTGCAATGAAAGTGCACCTGGTTGTTCTAAGGATAACTTAACCATCTTGTTCTGTACTATATTGCAGGTGGTTTTGTAATTACTGACTTGCATGCCCGTAAGAAACATTAGAAATTTTTTTATATCTACAGTAGCACTAACGATCTGCAATTCCGGTTCTTCACTTTCGTATTCCATTTCGTCAGTATTGGGCATAACTCCAACTAAAATAGATATGTTTTTAAATGCAACAATTTCGAAATATAGGTATTTCAAATTAAATATTTCATAATACTGCTTATACGAGAACATCTTTAATGAATTGTTTTTAATAGAAGGAATTACAAATACAGTCTTAAATCGGGGATATCTAACTCATTTTGACATTCGAGTCGAATCAACGATTCTATCCAAGTCCAGACCTACCTCTATCAACTTGAAAATTTAAAAAGAATCTAAAATCCCTGCAACGGGCATTAATAATACACAGTTCTATTTATAACACGCATTTTTGTTGTACTCTTAGGTTTATCCCTATAAGAGAACATGGGTACAGCAGAACCAATGCAGCTTTGCGGGCGGCAAAAAGCACTAATATTAGAATATCGTCATTAACGAGCTTAATATTGGTAACACTTTTTGACATCTATCAAACTGGCATTAACTTGTTAACCTTATTTAGATATAAATTATAGGATTGGAATATTAAAAACTTTTAAATTAAGTAATTATGCAGTGTGAAAATAAATTTTACAAATTCCTGTAATCGCTAATACTGATTTGTTGATAGTTAAAACATCACCAAACTTTATATGTACATACGACATTTATTTCATTTCATGTATTACCAAATTACTTAGTGAAATCAATTATGATCACAGCGGCTTCCACGACCTACCTCGATTGCAAAGCTACAATGGTTCTGCTATACTATTCTAAAAAAAATACAGTAGTCTTCACATACTGAGAATTTCTGATAACTAAATAGGGGTAATTTAGATACGATACCTTATTATTATGACAATTTTAAGTGCCATACATCATGGAAATTTAATTTAGTGTCCTGTCATCTGTCATGCAAAAGGTTAATTCAGCAACTATAAAATTCATGGACAAAACTTACAAATCTACACAGAAAGACTAGCAAGCTTCGAGATTAAAGTCTGCAGAAGTAAAACAAAAATAGCAATAGACCTTCTTTCTTGCCATAACAGTATTATACACTAAATTCATTAAAATCTATTCAAAAGAAATGGCAGCACTAAAAATTGCTGCTCATTAGATTGTAGAAAAACCAGCTATGGGCCTTTTTTGTGAAACAGGCTGATATCTATGTTATTTTTTAATTCTTTTTATTTTGGCAAAAAACAGCCATTAAAAACTTAAAAAGACCCCCAAAGCAACAGATCAGACAAAACACAGCACAAGAATAAAGAACATATTTTCAATTATTCTTTACTTACCTGCAAATGATTCCACACTCAAATCGGTAAAATGAGCAGATAATGCAACCATATTTGTTTTAATTTTCAAAGTTAGTCTTCCATATTTGTTAGCCAACATGATCAAGGTGCCGCTCATGGTTTTCATTCTTTCCACAATATTTTTTATTAGTTTTAAATGTGGCATTTCAATTGATACCTGTAAATATTCCTATTATTATTATGACGGATTTCCAACAGTTTTTTACTGTACATACATGAAAATCACTAAATTTAGGCTCTTCATAGTCACCCCAATGCTGCCTGCTGATAACTTCTACAGGAATATCATGTATTAGCTGGCGGTTTTCAATTCCTTCATTAGAGACCTAAAAAGCAAACAGTTTTAATTTTGTGGGAGATTACCGAGTTCTCTACTTACAAGTTCTATTTCTAAGGTAAGGCAAGGAGTTTGTTTGTTTGTTAACTTTATTTTCAATGATTTAGCTTTTTGCTTTAATGCTGATAAAGACCTAGCAAACATAGCTGAAAAAAAGTTTTTTAAGTATGTGTGGTGTACATATTGCAATCATTAACCTGTTGCAAAAGCTAAATATATATCATTGTGTTCTTCATTTACTCCTACCAAGTTGTATTGCTTAAAATAGAAATTCACAGGTAGTTCACACCATACAAATGGCTTACGGGGACCTGCGTCTTCATCTGATACTATGAAATATACTTTTCTAGTTGTCATTCGTATTACACATTCCTTTGCTAGCTTTGAGAGACCATTTACAGTATCTGCCATACAAAAAAATAAATAAATAAGTACTGTATCCAGGTCTGTATTTGTTGTTTATAGGGTAAGATGTTTTGTATCTAAATTATGATTTTGAGACTTACTCATAAAATCTCTCATAGATGCTGTATCCACCATTACTGCCCGAAACCTCATTTTGAATTATTTGTTTCAGTAAATTTAATATTTAAATATAATAAATACTTTTAAAACTATTCCACAAGTTTCAAATTGGTAACATAACCTCAATTTTTATAACTTTGTACGTGACTAAAGGAGCGTAAACGTGTTTGGAATTTTTAAAATGTCCTATTTCTGTCTGTGTATTATGAAAACATAGTTTGTGTCTGGGGGGGGGGGGTGTCCTCTTGAATTGTCATTCATTACAGAATTCTCAGGCATTTCTGAAAATGTTTTTCTTTATTAATATTGTATTTGTTGTAGAAAACAGTTCCTTTCTTGAAACTACTTCGTTCATTAATATATTTGTTAATGGCTATCTTGTTTACACCAAATTTAAACTCGTAAACATTCGTTTCTGCAATTTATAATGGAGCAGTTTTAATATTTTGATGTAAATAAATTTTCTTACTAGATATTAATTTTTTGTTAATATGTTTTCTTACAATGAAAAAACAAGCAATGGTTTATTTGGCGTTTTAACAACACCTGTAGTTAATAGTCTAGCCCTCCCCCCTTGAATGAATTTCTACAAACGGTCTCGCCTCAACACTGAAATTTTCGAAATGGCAAAAACTGCTGCTACTTCGCTTACATAGACAAAAACGGTGCACATTTACGAGACTAATTTCTTGATACTTTGTTTTTCCCAAAGAACGTAGCAGTCTACGTGGTTTAATTAAAAGTTGTGAATAGATTTTTTTTTCCTCCAACTATGAATAATGGAACATAATTCTGTAAGCAGTGAAGATTTACGTTTAAAACCTCTGCGAAAAAATTTTTATCCTGAGAAAATAGCAGTAACGTAAAATAAAAAACATCGAATAGAAAACAGGTGTTATAACAATTGTATGCGATTCGAATAGTAGCAATCTCTTCAAAAGAAACCAACCAACCAACCTCAAGACCTCAGGCAGTGCCTCGTGTATCTATGCACTAATTCGTTCCTGTATATGTATCTTAAGCGGCGTTTACATTATGCAAGTTGTGTTATCTTTTAAATTTTGCGCGCCTTAAGGTGGTCAATGTTTTTCAGTTTCACTTAAAACGTCCCCTTCTTCCAAATTTAGGCTCCTCCCTCGCCCAGGTCACCGTTCACGAGATTTGGAAACACTTCTACTGGTACTAGGACTTGCATGCAAGTACTTGCAGGGTATAAACGCGTCTACAAATAATTGTATAATAACTTGCGCAAACAGAATTCGCATGTATAAGAAAAGTTGAACGTCTCTCGACTTTTCTGCATGCAAGAACTTGCTCAAGTAAATATCTTGCATGAAACATTATTTCATTATGTAAGTTTTGCTTACGGGAGTATATTATAGATAACATTAAAAGGAGAAAAGACACGTTAATGGGACATATCCTAAGAAGGGAGGAGATACTTAAAAATATTGTAGAAGGAGCAATCGATAGACGAAATGCAAGAGGAAGACCAAGGTTGCAGTATATATCTCATAATAAACGACCTACAATGCAATAACTACACCGAACTGGCTGGCAGGAAATAGAAGACGATGGAAGCAGATAGTATGGAATCAAACCAATCAAAAAGATTGATAACTGAGAAGGTGGAGGAAGTTCGCTTGAACCAATACTTGCTTTCTACCACAATTGGTTATTTTACTACTATTACTCTACTAACTCACTTGAAATGTTTAAACACTAATACTTACATCAAGAATGTGTTTGCAAGAACTTTTAAAGAAGTGTTTGTACAAATAAAACTTGCATTATATAAATACGACCTCATTTGTGTGAATGGTACAACCTGTAAGTACTTGTAACGAAGTACTTGCATACAAGTCCTTGTACCAGTACAGCTTGCACAATGTAAACGCCACTTTAAGACCGATATTACATTAAAGTCGAAGTTTTATGAACATAGAAAAACAAAGTGTGATTCAGAATCAACTAATTTACAAGTACTTCTATTTAGAGTTTCCCAAATACGCTGACTTTCTGAAAAACTGTGCAAAATTAGTAACAGCAGCCAGTGTAGCAGATTCCCTCCTAAACTTCGAAAATATGATTTTCTTATAAAATAATACCAATCCACCATGTCTTTAAATCGTAAATTATGTTTACTTATGCATACGCAATCTAAGGAGTTCCTATAGTGAACGAGATCGTAATTGTTGATTTGAACACTTAAATTTGTAATATCTTCGTGATCACGGTAAAAAGCGCGAGTTCCTCTTTTTCGCGCTTTCCCTTTTTAAAGGTTCAATTGATATCTTTCGATCATAATATAAAATTTATCAGTATCCGTTTTGTTCTTTGTCATATCAAAGGCCTAATCTTTTAAGCTGTTGATAACATTTTTATAGGCAGATAACACACAAAATGATATTCTTCATTGAGGTAAAACAGTTTATTGCAACATGATTTTACAACTAATAATGCAAAAGTGTTATGTACACGTTATTCTAGCACTTCTTTGCAGTCGTAAGTTTTACCAGCGTTGTTTAATTTATTTTTTATTTCTTATTGTTTTATTTTGTAGTAAAAGCTCAAGAAACAACAGGCGTTTCGACTACGCCAGCCCCACAAGTTGAATATGTTTTTCTAGAAGATGACAATAATCGGACCTGGACTACACTTGATCCTTACCCCACTGTCAACCAGGACCTTATTATAAAAACTGATTATGGATTTTCTGTACAGATTACAATAGAATATCTTGATATTGACAGCAAAGATGGCGATTTTTTTGTGATTAAATCAGGTAAAATGCTATCTACTACATTTGTAAGTTTTTAATTTAACTAACTACTTACTACTACTTAGGTACAAAATTGGAAGACGAAGGCAAGGGAAAAGTATTTATTTACCACCTAAAATCTAAAAGAGAATATTTGGTACACTCTAATAATGTTTATGTAAGTCTACAAGTTCATGGTAAAAATGAAAATGGTAAAAGAGGAGTTTCGATTGTTTATCGCAGATTTGGTGAGTATTTTTTACCTTTTTTTAAACAATTTTTCTGTTTAATGTTATTTTTAAAGGTAAGCAAGTAGTAACAACAACCACAGACAAGCCAACCACTGTCGTAACATGGCCCACTCCTGTTGGAACAGATTCAATCTATCACACTGTTTATATATCAGGAAAAACTGAAGAAGACTTTCGTGATAATCAAACCTTGTTGATGTTTAAAACTGCTCTTGCTGAAATGGCAACAGAATATTGCACCACGAATGATTTTGTCCTTTCTGAAAACATTACGTATGTACAAGCATTACTTGTCAACAACTTCTGTAACAATACAATTTTTCAGAGAACAAAACGTGCAGATTTACCATTTAACTCGGTGCTCTTATACGTGGCCCGAAAGCGAAACCTGCATGAAGATACGCTACGCCTTACCCGTTGTGTTGCACGAGAGTTCTCCTTGGTCAGGCTACCAACTCACTACTGACCATTTGGAGCAAATGTGGACCCATTTAGCAAGTTCCTATTTGCAAAAATATGAGATGGATGTTTATTCAGTTCCCGATAATAAGTCAAGTCTTACCAAGTGGATTGTGATTAGTTCTATTGTAGTGATTCTGTTCTTGATTCTACTTTATTTCGTGAAAGTGGTGGGGCGTCACTTTTCTCCTTCGAACAACGGGTGAGCTGTTATAAAATTGTTACTACTTTTGGGTAAACGAAGGTGTGATTTTTCAGAAAGAGAAGAGTATCTGATACTGCTGGCTTTGTAACAACTGATAAAAAAACTAGTAATGCATCTCTAGCACCCCATCCTTATCAAAGTACACCTGCTTTTTTTGACAATGACTATTCGTTTGATAAGTTTGATATAGACCTTGGGCTTCCTAAACACACCACTTACACAGGTAAAAATGAAGAAACATAACAAAAATAAATTACTATAAAAATTTTAGATTACTCATATCCACTAAGTGAGGAAGAAAGCGATATCGAAATTTTTGAAAACTTCAGCAATAGCCGACATAATACACAACAGACTGAAACCAATTCGTAATTAAGTTCTATTAAAATGCCAAAAAATTGTAATTTATTAGGCTAATGCTAAGTGTATGAAATGTATATAATATTATTAAGTAATCATGAAAGAACGTTGACAACCTGTTAATTTTGATAAACTATTAATATTTGCAATTTAGAATTATAGCGCCAAATTAAATTTATAACTAATAATAACTCACTAATACTTTATTACACTTAGCTACAATATTGGTTCAGCGGGTATATTATTATTTAATAATATCATTAAATTAATTTTATACAGCCCAATATTATTGTATTTTAAATATAATAAAATTTGATAATTTATTTTAAATGACTGAAGGTGTTCTAGAACTTAATAGGGCCGTCTATGCTTCTATGATATTCAAGGAATGTCAAATTAACAAATTACAATGTAAAAATTTAAATTGAGAAATACTTACAATGGCGGTTTAAGCAGTTAGAGACCTCCAAGTGATCTTATTTACCACCTGCTTCCTCTTCCGATTTATAATTATATTTTATAAGAGATTACACTAAAATGCACACATTGAAAAATACATTTATATAACAATAAAACAATAACACATAAACATGCGGCGTTCAAGGCGTCAGATGAACGAGAAGACGATGCAGAAAGTGGATCATACATATACCAAGAATGTCCAATAGCAGACTGCAAAAATAGCGAGAGATGGCCAACCAAGAAAAACATGACTGTCTAGATGACCAACGAAACCTAGAAAAGATACAATCACAAGAACAATAATAATATTGGAACGAACAGATCTCTCAAACCTATTATAAAAAGAAGCATAAAATAAAATCACATTTTGCAAGTATTCCTCTTAATGTTATTAAATAGGTAAATTAATAAGCGCATGCACAAACTAGATTTCTGTATTAAGAAAAAAATATATTTGTCAATAATAGATTAACAATTTAATATTTAAACATCATTTTCTACAAACTTAAGTGACAAATGGCTGAAATTCTATAAACAATTTTATTACTTTCTGCTGGACCCACCTAGACATTACAATATTCTTATTATATTATGTTTTTTTATCAGTTGACATACAAAGTGATTTTTTAAAAAGTCAATTGCAGTAGCCTAGGGATTGTCCCGTCTATATTAAGCTTTAGAATCTGACAATATGAAAATTGTAACAGAAAGAGAGAAATTTTGACAAAAAACCTGTAATTTACTTACCTTAATAAATTACAAATCAGTTGCAACTACCTGAACTGTCACACAGTTTGACATACAGGTAAATGTAATTCAAAGCTCATTACAGCTGACTGTAGACGGAATAGCTTTTTTTCTAGGCTTGCTGCAATTGACTTTTTAAAAAATCACTTTGTACAATGACTAATTTAAAGTTGAACCAATTATCTATGTTTCTCTCAATTTATCTATCTTTTATCTCACTCGCACACACATATTACATGGGAGGTGAATTTTATTAAAAGGAAAAGATCAGCTTTCAATATTTAGAAATGTTAGGGAGTGATACGTTACGACTTGGATACGATGGGATAATCTTAGACGAATATGTACATATACAAATTCGTCTGAACAGAAACTGCTTTTTAATGCAGTTGGTCAACTAAATTTTACTGTAATTTCCATAACCTCCAATTGTAATACCACAGTTTCCAATTCCCATAATACAAATAGATTTTCGTGAATAAAATAGTTATAGAAATATAATAATGAAAAAGTTTTGAACGCACAAAAAGTAACAAAACTTAAACTACATCTAAATTCTATCAAATGGTTACTGTATATTCTATAAATGAGGACTGGGGTGGCTCAGTGGTAAGACAGCCAGGCTTTGGATGTAATTGTCCGAACGCTTCCCGGTTCGATTCACTCGCTCCAATGGAACAAGTGCTAAAATGCCCGTTATGAAACGAGTGTAATATACTATTTTATCTACTTTGAGTTACCGATTATGTAGAAATTCAAAATTTCTGATATAAAAAATGTCGCATCACACCATCTAGGGATTTTTGGGCGTAACATTGGCGAATTGTCAAGTGACATTTGACAGTCGCCATCTAATGGGCAAAGTACCAATTTCGTTGTTCTGACATTTGAATCAGTTTAAATTTGAAAAATTTGAAAAATTGTTAAATTAATTCGTTAAAAAATAAGTTTAAGTTATATTTGGTTGTAGTAAATTTAATAAATACAGTTCGGAGTTTGTGGTTATGTATTCGACGTCTGACGTTTGTCGTTTTATGACCAAAGTGAAAGCAAATGTCGCCAATCTTAAAAACCAAATAGTTACCAAAAACAGTTTAATAATAGAGGCTATTATTACCAAAAACAGTTTAATAATAGCCTACATTATTAAACTGTTTTCGGTTTTATAATGGACCTATTATTAATTCAAAGTAGATAATAGTATATTATTATACGAGTTTCATAACGGGCTTATTGTAGCACGCGTGGGTTTGGGGCACGACGAGCGTAGCGAGGAGTGCTCCAATGGAACAAGTGCTGCAATGCCCGTTATGAAACGAGTATAATATACTATTTTATCTACTTTG
>JABXWE010061333.1:0-17094 GCA_014611495.1 Limonius californicus
TGTGTTGTGATAAAGAAACCTTTTTTTTGCTCGCGTTGACTTGCAGACTTCAAATTCTACTTCATGTAAATAAAAAAAACGACCTTCAGTCGCCATATGTGGTGTTAGTTGTTAATTATAAAACTACCAGATTATATTCTGTGTTATTCTTGTGAACTTCAGCGTCGCTGGTGTACGTAGCTGTATGAAAAACGTAAATCCTGTTGCTCCAGTGCAACGTTCAAAAATTAAAATTATGTAATCCAAACTTATAGCGTTATCACTTGTCATTGTCTTGTATTGTCATTTTTAACCGTTTCATTATATGGGTGTTAAAAGTTTACCGCCTCTTATTATATCTTTTGTACTTGTTTGTGTAAGAATTTTGCAAGCTTTAAATATATAGGAGGAGGCACAATAAAGGTAAGTTCTTCTCGGCCTTCCACGAGAACCCACAATCGGCTGGATTTGGAAGGTGGCGCCCACTTATTTTGACTCGCCCTGTACACAACTAAAGATTTTGTCCCATAAGCGATTTTCACGAACTCCCGCTACTCCTCTGAGCTAAGGCTAAGGCTGTAGGCCGTTTTCCATCTCTCTGGTTACGGATCGTCGGAAAAGCCCGATTGGCCCGTAACAAGCACAATCGCCAACCCTTAACCCAACACATAACTTGTGGCAAAATGTATCAAATATCATTGCTAAAAGAAAACCCACCGAAACAAAACTAATTGAATTTGGGGTAATACCTGGTTTTGATGTATATTGAAGGATGGACCAAGAAAACTAGTAAATTTCTTGCCAAAAAGTTGCGATGGCCAGTACTATATTATAATTAGTTTAAATTTAAATACTATCTTGTGTAATTATGGCGATTTTGGTCTGAATTAATGTTGCATAATATTTCTAATTTTGAACCAATTTTGTATTTTTAGTCTATTAGACGTAAGCGGTGAACGGCTAGAAAATGCGTGAAAAATGTACGCTTACTTCTTCAATTCTCTAAATGATTCTGGACTTTTTACAAACTCTGAACATTTTAAACATTAAAACATTCTGTTTAGTTCGACTTTCAAAAAAAATCTAGTTTTTCGTTGTGTATTCACAAATCAGCAGAAAAGCTTACAAAGAAATATAAAAAAATCATCCACTTTGAAGTGCTCAAATTTTTATAAGGAAGACAAAAATCTAAGGCTGGATATATTGCCCAATACATAAATTTTATTCGTACTGTAGCTTTTTACATTTTTTACGGCGCTTTTTCTCTTTATAGGATACATAAAAGATATAACAAAAATACAGTGAAAGCTGGCTTATAGACCTAGGATTCCCTTTTGTTGTCGCAGCTCACCGTAACGGTCAAAATTATTTAGTTTTCCAGTTTTGTTTTACTGTGCCCGAATTGGGAACAAAGGAAATACAAAAATAATGACTTAATTAAGCTGCGGACGTTTCACGCCATCAATTATGTATCCTGAATAAAAAAATTGTTGAGATACATTTACTTGAAATATGCCAGTTATTGATATTCGCGTTCACTTTTATTATTTATTCAACTAATTCGCCATATCATTAATACATTTCTATAAATTTACCCGGATTATTAAAACGCGCGTTGTATACGAGTTTCAAATTAATTTTCCAGCCATCAGCTTAAGCTGATTTAAATTACATTTGATACGAACACAAAAAGGAATTAGCCTCGTAAATTTCAAAGCAACTGAAAGATTTCAGTAAAACTTTTAGAGGGCTGTAGCGCACATTACCTGTCAATGCGGTGAATTACAGGCCACCGTTACATGGAAATCGAATTTAACTCCTACATCAAAGTGTAAGTTTTAAGCCCTCCCCGAGGTGTAGGAACAACGATGTATAGCAAATGTTCAGTGCCCACAATGCAAGATTAAATCGGCGTAATTTAGAACTTTTTAGGTGCGAACGAGAATTTATCTCACGACTCGCATTAAAAAGTTTCAATCCTCGGAGATACCAGAAAGGACGACATAAATGTTTCATAAGCTGAATATGAAGTTAAAGCAACTTAAGTTTTTGGTAAAATCACGTGTGGGTACTCTAAGTAGGAAAGTTTTAGAACGTTGGGATTATAGGATCAGAGATTACCCACTAAAGAAGGATAACGGCATAGAGATCTACAAAATGTTAACCAATTGTTGAACATTTTATAATAATATCCACGATTATAAAAACCTGTGAAATTAAAAAAGACAAGCTCCTATCCCTTTCACTTCGTACGCACTATTTTGAGGGTCTTATGTATTCTAGTTTTAAGTTTCAAAATATTATGGACATTGTTGAATCCCGGCTCACATGATTATGAGTGTTGCGTAGACGTAACCATTTTTTTTGCAATTATAAGTGTAAGTGCACGTGTACAGTTGTTTGAATTGTGCATATAGAGAATATTTTTGTTTTGGTGTGTTGCCATGGGTTTCAGAAGTAAGTACATTCTAATAAACAATATATTTATTATTATTATGCATGGAAATTGTTGAAAATGCATCAAATACTATTTTGTATGCAAAAAGTTTAGATTTCATGTCGAGGTTAGGTGTCTGCATGTGACTTTTGAACGCATGCCACCATTGTGAGCCTCAGGAGTGAACATATCAAAAACACATATATGCAAATGAAAGAAGATGTAATGGGTGTAGCGTAATTTACGTTTTTTATTATAGAAAAGAATAGCAACATAGATTTGGAAGCACTGCGAGCAAATCCGGATGCAATCTTCGAGCTATTGGACGAAATTGGTTCGGATTTTGAATTCGATAGTGACAATGGTGATGATGTCTGGGAACCAACTGAGCGTAGTGTTGCATCTGATGAAGAGCAACTAGACGAAGATAGCGGAAATGAACATCACGACAATAACGCTCCCGATGCCAGCGGTGTTCTTCAAAAGGTTTCGTGGCCCAAATTAAACATCGAAGGCAAAGACGGGCCAAATACCGAAGACAGCAGTAACGTGAATGAAGTGTTGACACCGTGGAGCTATTTTAGGAATTATTTGGGAGATGAGTTTTTTTGCTTGGTGCAGAATGTACTGCTCAATATTATCTTCAGAAAAACGGAAAGGAGATGAAACCTGCAGTCACTCCTGAAGAAATAAAAAGGTATTTTGGGATGCATGCCATTACGGGTTGTTTGAAATTTCCACGTATCCACTTGTACTGGAGTACCTTCTTCTTCTGTCTTAGGCCAATGGCCTGTTAATTACCTACAATGAGTAGGTTCTGTGAGCCCTTTTTGCACGTATGCCGGGCAGGGGGCTAACCTAACCCGTCGAACAGAGAAGAGAAGTTCCACTACAAGGTAAAGGAATGTCAAAGATGTTTGTAAGACAACCGTACTGCAGTACCAAATATAAAATTCCGATAATTGCAGATGCAATGCCAAGGGATAGATTCTATCTTTTACGTGTTAATTTCCATATTGTTGATAATCTAGGCGTATCTGAGGACATTATGAAAGCAAATCATCTATGGAAAGTACAACCTACGATCGATTTTGTAAGAAATCGATGTAGACAAATAGAAAGACCTCTCAAATGGGCATTCTCAGTGGATGAGCAAATGATCCCGTTTTTGGGATGATATTTTTTAAAGCAGTTTGTTCGAAATAAACCTAGGCCAGTCGGTCTTAAAAATTTGGTTTTGACCACATACACCGGAACTGTGCTAGATTTTGAAATTTATCAGGGAAGTTTAACTCCTCTGAAAAATATCGAGCTTGGACTCGGCCCCTCTATTATACTACGACTTGCT
This sequence comes from Limonius californicus, assembly GCA_014611495.1. Classification (NCBI taxonomy): domain Eukaryota; kingdom Metazoa; phylum Arthropoda; class Insecta; order Coleoptera; family Elateridae; genus Limonius; species Limonius californicus. The sequence continues at coordinate 3,765 of JABXWE010061333.1, forward strand.
GAGACTTTGCCACCAGAGAGTTTTGTTTTCTTTGACAGATATTTTTCAACAATAGCTTTATTTGAAAAATTACATGAAATGCAGATAGAAGGTACAGGAACTATCCAGACAAATCGGATAAAAGGATGTAGTTTTAAAAAAGACAAAGATATGAAAAGAGGCGAGTCTGAGCAATCAAAGCTGTTTTGTTAAATTTCATTGTAAGTAACATTAAGTACTACATACATTCTTTACTTTATAAATAAACCATTATCCTACAACGGTTTAGCTACATCCTCTCCCCAGTGTGTGTATTTGTGAGAATGTAACAATTGTGCACATGTGGGTTTGACTCCTAAATAACACAATAGTGACTATCCTTAAAATCCCACTAAAACGCCAAAGACAAGAAAATTTAGAGGTGTTTCTGATATACAATTAAACAAGAAAACACATACAAATTTTTTTTATTTATTTGTCCTTAGTTGCGGGAGTGAAAGGGCTATACAGAGTGTATCTATTACACAGGAAACGTCAGCTATACAATTTATACCAATTAATGAATTTAACAAATAGGCATTATTTAATACCCCGCTGTATGTTTATCAATGAAGTAATGAATTCTAAGAAGAAATAAGGTATTCCCTGAGCAACAAAAAAAATTATATTTAAAAAACCTTCAGAAGTAATAACTACAGTAATTACTTTGATCTACCCATTGATCCCAATTTATCAAGTATTAATTACTTTACATACAACAATAAGACTGTCTAATAAACAAAATAAAACAAAGAGAACATTATTTATAATATTTACACGAATTATTGAAATCGGTCGGTTGTTTCAAAACCTCGTTTAATATTTACCAATGAAATATCAATTAATTAAATGGAAGCTAAAATAGGGTATTGCCGAATCAACGTCAAATAATTATTTTTTTAAAAATCGTCCACTAGAATTTCTTTTACCTTCCCATTAATCCCAATCTTTCAATTATTAATGTCAGTCAGTACTATAAAAGAGTGTCCAATTAATAGTAAACCAATCTACTGTATAAAAATACGGGGAGTGATATTTATAAAATCCACACCAATTATTAAAATTAGAAAACAGGTTCTGTTCAAGTCCCCGTTGTTTGTTATCAATCAAGTAATTCATCGGAAACAAAAATGGGATATTCCCTGATTAACCTAAAATAATTAAATTTAAAAAGATATTCAAAAACAATTACTACTTACAGTAATTATGATTGCCCACCCATTAACCCCAGCCTTTCAGCTATTAATGTCACATAGAATAACGGGTTGTCAAATTAAAAAATAGATCTACTATACATAACTCAGAATACAAAATTAGATTGCCTCTATGCCTCTATTCTAAACTCAAAATTTCAAAACATTTTTACGAATAGTATCACGTTGAAAGCTGAAACCCCTCCGCTGATTACATAGAAATTATCAGTTTCACGAAACAATACCTTTCTCTGAGGTTGTATGATTGCAGGTTGTGTGACAAAGGTCCTGAGCGTGGCCAAAGGAGCAGGAAGTCCTGTGAGGACGGGCTGCACGTGCACAGCCGGGTGTTGCAAATGCAAGGGTCCTGCAGCATGTATGGGAACGGCTACCATCTTCTGCAGGGGCACACCCCACGGTAGATACCAAGAGCCCGGATGGTGTTGCATTGGATTCACCTTTTGATCGATTTGATACTCGCCCCTAGTTCCACTCGAATTGCTAAACTACCTTATCAGATAAGGCATTCGATCAAGACTTCTCTAGTGTCCCAAAGACAGTTCGCCATAATTTCATTAATTCAATAATTCACGATATCCATACTTCCACGACGAGCTTTGCGCTACATTCAAATCTGTCACGAGCTTTTATGAAGTGCATAAAGAACTTTCGGTTTAAAATAAATCGCGTGCTCGTAGATCATCAAGCGGCACAAAATGCTTTTCAATAGAACGTCCCACTGTGCAAAATCACATTCAGTCACTTGTTCCTGCTGGACAAATATTTATCCTGCAGCTCCACACGAGCTAACGAGGATTACTGTTTGTTCTGTTTTAAATGTATCGCTTTATTTGCGTAAGAGCACTAATGAGCTTTGAAGCTGCGTCCAGAAGGGCAAATATAAAGGCTAGTAATTATCCCTATGCTGCACGGTGTACCTCGGCATCAATTTTCCTACGAAAAACGGCGATCGTCACGGGGACATCGACGAACGAGCGACTCACACGGCCGGTGTGAATTGACTGTAAGCTCGCGTGATACGAAAGCTCGTCTGGGCTGTGCTATGCGCTGTGCGAAATCGAGCTTTCGCATGCAGGACTCGCAGTATTTATACCGGCAGCGGCGCGCGTCACAAACTTCGGGTATATTAGGTACATCCAAGGACTTGACCGCATGTTTTTATCATTTGAATACATCGAGGAACTTCTGGAAGCGCCATAGTAAAGCTTTTATTGCCAACTCCTGCAGGAACAATTAAACCACATGTTACTACGACCAACTCGGATTTCGGTTGATGGTCCAAAAGTATGTCCACCAGGCAGTTAAAACGAAACCCTACCTGATGTGCCCTGATTTGGTGATATGTTCAGAAGGTGCTTCCTTCATTCATTCTTTATAGAGAAAAATCAAGTTAAACCAAAAACAAACAAAAGGCAACTACAATTTATGCGGCGCGACTAGTAAAGGTGTCGATGTGGCAAGGGCACGACGCGCGCGCAAAGGGCAGCGGTTCGTACTGCCGCTCCACCCTGAAGTCCTCCGTAAGGATGTGAAAGGTATCAGAGGAATAAGGATAAATCTCCAGAAACTAAAACCTTGCAAGAACAAAACGAGGCTAACAAGCACCGCATCTGCTGTTATTATCACTGAAAACACTTACAGCGAACTCATCGCCGGCCCTTTGGGAAAACTGAAAACTTTCAGGAAACACTTATCACAAAGCTGAAAAATACGCTTGCTAACTAACGATGGGTAATTAAAATAGAGCAAGTCTATGATTACCACTTCAGTAAAAGTTGCTCGTTCTGATAAGAATAGCTAAGAAGTGGAGCCAGATATATATTGAAGTACCTACGCTAATAATATTGAAAATTGTACTTGAACCAAACTCGGTTATCAAGATATTTTATCAAATTTTCTAAAAATCAATAGCAATAAATTTTAAAAAGAAGTGAAAGTATTCGTATATTTAATATGTCACTATATACAGTATGACTTAAAGTAAAATATACCGAAACTGGAAAATATATTTAAACAACTTAATAAATAATATTGCAATAGAACACAATAGAAATATGAAGGTCCTGAGAACTAAATTATCGCAGGGTAAACAGAATATACTAAAAAAAATCAAAAAGGCGCTATAGTATCAAATAGAAGAGATATAGTACAAGCAATAAAAAACTTTTACACAAAGCTATATTCGACTGTAATGTGTGGTGGTAGTTCAGTTGGTAGAGCGTTTGCTTTCTGAGTAAAACGTCGATTCTGGCTTGGGTTCGAAACCTAAGCAGAACTATGCAGATTTATAAAAATCTTGTCTGCAACCCACCACACACAATTTCCCAATTCGGCTTGCAACCGTGGGATCTTAATGCTAAAAACCTTCTCTGGAATTTCTGTCGTTCGGATTCGACGTTAAACTGTAGGTCCCCGGGTTTCTATCTTAGCGCTGAGGAGAAACACGTGGCAAAGAAGAGGCCGATGCCCAGCAGTGGGACGGAAAGGCTGTTGATGATTGATTGATTGATTGATATTCGACTAGCATACCGATACATGGCTCGGTTAATAAAACAATTTTGCACGTGGGTTCCGAAGAAATACCCGAGATTACCGGATTTGATGTTAAGCAAACACTGAAGTAACTGAAAAATAAAAAATCGCCAGGGGAAGGCCGTATAACTGCTGAAATGTTGAAAATGGGGGGTGGCGTAGTAGAAGAGATAGTCATGATACTTTTAAACAAATACCTGATGGAGGGGAAGATACCACAGGTGTGGAAAAATGCTGAGGTAATTCTTCTTTTCAGAAAAGGGGATATGTCATACACTGAAAACTACTGCCCCATAAGTTTACTCTCGTATATATACAAACTACTTACTAAAATCATCACCAAACGCCTCAAAAATTAAACTTCAACCAGCCGATATAGCAGGCAGGTTTTAGGAAGGGGTTTAGTACCATGGATCACATCCAAACCATCACAACACTAACTGAGAAGACAACTGAATGCAATACTCCCATTCATTTGGCGTTTGTGGACTATCGAAAGACGTTTGACTCCATCGAAACATGTCCGTCCTCAAAGCACCGAATAACGCAAGAGTTGACTCCAAATACTCGCAACTAATTAAATACATTTATGAAAATCCTACATTTCATGTAACGAAATGTTGAAAAAGGAGTTCACCAGGGAGACGCAATGTCTCCAAAACTATTTACGCTGGCGATAGAAGATGTGTTCAAGCAAGTGAATTGGGAAGATAAATGTATTAACATTGACGGATGTCTTCTAAACCACCTGAGATTTCCGGACGATATCGAACTAATTTCTGGCAATGCCGAAGAAGTTGAAGAGTATGCGAATATATTTATCTAAGCCACTCAATTATGATTGGAAAAGAAAACCAAACGTCTGAAATTAGAAGAAGAATAAGAGCCAATTGGACGGCCTTTGGAAAACTACAGCATATACTCAAAAACACCGACATCCCCCATCAACCTGAAAAGAAAGGTGTATTAAACCTGTATATTGCCTGTGGCAACCTATGGTTTGGAGACAGTGACATTAACACAGAAGAGTGGCGAACAATTAAGAGTTTGTCAAAGAGCGATGGAGCGTATAACATTGGGAGTAAGTCTGAGATATAGACTGAGGAATGAGAAGAGCAAGGCGTAGAACAAGAGTCCCCGATGTAATGCAGATAGTAGCCCAAGCAAAGTGGCAATGGGCGGGCCATATAGCACGACACAGATCAAACCGGTGGACTTCAAAACTCTTAAGATGGAGTGACCATATTCTAGAGTTTGCAGGAAGAGATTGGATTGAAAAGGCTCAAGACAGAAGTTCTACAAGAAAAAAATAAGAGAGGCCTACGTCCAGCAACGGTCTGTAAACCCTTCCTATAAGAATTCCCTCAAATATGCATCACGTGGTTGGAGAATACGGGTAATCAGTTCCTCTTGATATAAGACGCCCAGCACAGTACTGTTGTAATAAAGTTAAAGTTTCTCGAGCAGTACATGATGTGGTTCCGTCTTGTTGAAACCACTGAGAACGCAGAGGAAAATTTCTTGCACGACACAAACGACGAAGATTTCTCTATCTCGCTGCTCAATAACTGCTACACGCCTGCTATTTGGGTCCTCTAGAAAGTATGAACTAATTATACCGCGACTTGATACAGCACACGACACTGTTACCTTTCCGCTAGAATAAGGTTCTTCAAAAAAAATCGTTACTTGTCAAAATCCAAAAATCGTGTTGTTTGTTTATTTACGTATCCAACCAATATTACATGGGGTTTATCAAAAAGTCATATATTTCTAAAAAAGGTTCTCGCGCAATATTCTACTTTTTCGCATTTGCCTACCTACCTACTCGTATATGCTGGGTAAATATCAAACCAGTATTTCTAAATTTTTCTTCACAAGTAACAGTATGCTGCGCTTTGTAGAAGATCGTTTGTTAAAGCGTTCTTCAAACCTGGTGGAAACGAACTGTAAACTAGGCCCACCGTTTCGTTAAATTCTGTATAAGCGGAAATAGGACTCAACAATAAAAGATTTTTCTTGAGTATTGTAAAACATGATCGATATAATTATTATACCAGTCTTTAGGGCAAGTATACAATATTGTTTTGATACATAATCATATTGCAATATTTTTAAGGTATCTGTGATAAAAAGCTTGTACTTTCGGTATCCTTTATATTGAGTCATGCTTTAAAAGCGTTGGTGTAGTGACAATAACACAAGTTACAAATTAGGTCAAATACCACAGCGACAGCGAAAAATAATAAAGCTAGCTGTAAATTGTTGTAAAGTAAAATATTTTGGTTACACAGTGCAAATTCTCTACGCGTCGCACATTTTTATTAGCATATTTGATATACCGTTATATAACAGTGTCGAAATAGGTAAAATGACATGAAGTGCTACAAGTAACATATTCATTCAAATAATGTAGATACAATAAAAAGTTTTGTTACATGTACACGACAATTTTATTATATTCTATTTGGGATGGATTCATTTCGTACTAGGTACTAAGTGTCTAAAAGTAAAACTTTTATTATTAGAGTTACATAGTTCAGCTGCCATCGGCATCTAGTTATGTATACTTTAATGCCGCATGCTTGCAAGTTGTCGCAATTATCTCGTTACTTCAAACCCCGCACATTTAGGATCCCAATTTTACACATTCATTAGATATGACCCTTCTTCTTCGATTCCTTTATTTCTTACGAGACGTAGCGATCTTCTCTCCTACGCCTGTGTTGCGCGTTTGAAGTGCCACAGGCATAGAGGACATACAGCTTAACGTGGGCTCCGAACCACGGGAAGTGTAAACACTTCTACTCCAGAGAAGATTTACTAGGCAGAATACCTCGCTGGTTTGCCACTACCTTGCGAGGGAGAACGGCCATTAAAAATCCGATGTTCCGTACTGGGAATTGAACCCATGACCTTCCGCTTAGAAGTCTAAAGCGCTAACCTTCGGCCCACCGCCGCCTCTAGATATGACCGAGGATCCATAGTATTTCAATGTGTCGGCTCAGTACAGTTTCTTTTATGATGGATGTTTGTATTATTGTAACCTACCACACTCGAAACAACTTCCGACGAGGAAACTTCCCTGAGATGGTATCCTATTAAAATCAATAAACATTTACATTATTAGTTAACAGCCATGCAATTTCCAAGGCACACGTTTGCATAGATACAGCTGATTTATGATTTAAAAAAGTTTGGGATTAGTCTGAAAGGAGGGATGACAGTATCAATTATTTCATTGTTATAGTAGTATCATGTAAAGACTAGTCGAATCTACGGCGATAATTCTAAAATCCTAAATCAAAGCAATACACCGAATCTACTATTTGTGATGCAAGGTCCAGGTATCAAGGACAAGGGTCGACCAGCTACAGTCGAAGAAGGGGCGGTTTTGATAAGCCTAGGTGCCACCTGTTTAAAATCCTTAGTCCTTAAAAATAACACGAGGTAAACAGGAACCTTCCTGGAGCTCGGACTTACCTTACTTCGGTAATTGCTCAAAATGCTTCCAAAATAAATTATGTTACCCCAAGACACACAACATAAATTATCAATCTTCAATTTATCTAAAGATTAACCTTATCCCTTGGAATAACAACGATGGAATAAAATATATATATAAGGTTTCAGTAAGCTATGATTATAGGTAGGTAACACTGGTCACATAATTATGGTTAACAGTACCATAAAAAAAAATTAATAACCCAAACAATAAATTCTTTAATAACTTGGGAACGCAATAATGCGAAAAGATATCCAACTGAAGTTCAAAATTACTCTCGCTAAGTATTTCTATTCTTCGAGGCCTCGCGGAATTAAATACCCAGATATAATTACCTAAATAATGGTAATGGTGTCGGCTATCTATTATTTAAGAATAAAAACTTATGCACTATTCCCCCTTACTAACTGAATTGCAACCAATAAAACTATTTTTAAATTATACTGTTCACCATTTAACAATTAATTCCAAAATCAATGAAAATTATTACAAATTTATACAAAAGATAAGGTCAGTGAAGCTTAACCATTCACTAATTAAGATTATTCAGTCTGATTATCAATTTAATTGTACTACTCTAAGTTTTATATTGATTATATGTTGTAAACTACGACTTTTTCATAACCCCTCGTATTCTTGAAATTATATTTGAAAGTTGACTTTTAAAGTATTGACACACCTGGAATTTCCTATCTCGAAGTCCACCTGTTCCGTCTCGCTGCGCGTCGATTACGCTTCTATCTCGAACCCACAGGATCTCTTCGAGGTTTCACAAATGACTGTTATTTCGTAATTTTAGCTCCAGTCAATTCTCGCCTAAAATAATTTCAATTGTCTTAGAAACGAAAGAGAAATTTGGATCTCCAAAGCTTACCAAAGATGTTATCTGGCGATAAGAATTCTCGTAAAATAAATGCACTCAAATTGGGATTAATTCCCGGGAAACCACATCAACTACCGATGACTAAAACTTCCCAAACGTGTATTGAAACTTTAAATTGGAGAAAATTTCCAAGTCTTAATTCGACTTTTTAATATTATTTCAAACACGTGCACCTTCTAGGAAAACTTGTATATTAATCCTCTAAACGGAAGCCCAAATTCACCAAAGTTTGAATCGGAAACCACTCGAGTAGATGACAGGAAGCTTTTACAAGGCCAAAACTGAATTATTCAAAAATATATATGCAAACCAAAACGCTGTAGAGAAAATATGAATGCTAACCAACTAGGCGTAAGAAATTGCACGTTACAATCACCAACAAAAATATATCATAATCTGAGAACCTACATTGTTGATCCTTGGGCCCATTCAATAAAGGTAAAAGGCAAAGTTGCAGCTCCTAAAGAGGACTACAACCGAAAGCCCTAATTCCAGATTCAACTCTGTGAAACGGTTTTTATTGTAATAATGGTTCAGTGTCTGTAACACTTTACACTATGAGATTTAAAAATCTTAATTGCGGTCGCTTTCGGCACAAAACCCCAGTATTACTGAGTGGCTTCACAATTTCTGAACTCATCGGAAAGTATCAGTTCTTATAGCGTAACGAAGTGATGTTAATTTTTTTAATTCATTTCACCATATTTCCATATGGCACGTACCTAACGTTTTAAAAAACTCCGAAAATAACTGATATTATGACAGCTATAGATCAAGGACTATGACACCCCTTACTACTACTCCTTGTATGATATATTTACACACTTAATAATATAACGAGGGTGACCTGTCAATCTTTCTTGCAGGTCGAAGAAAAAGTCAGGCTCCCTCTCTATCTGCGTACGCCCCATGTCATTTCATAACATGGACACATTAAATACGGAAGATATTCAAAGCTGACCTGGATAAAACCAACAGCGCAAAATTATAAAAACTTGTATTACTTTTCTATGAAAAGCCCGTTTTTCTAAACACGGTTATTCTACTGTTTCAGTGACTTGCAATCCTGAAGCAAGAAAGCTTTTAATAACATGCGCAGCCGAGTCTGCAGGTTCACTGTTAAATCTGTTGTATCGTAAGTTTTCCTCAAGTTCAACAAAAAAGTGGAAGCCACCCGTGACTATAAGGCAGAGATGGTAAAACATCACAGTTTCTCTTTCTGTAAGAAAATACACCAGAACTGGACCTTCAGCATCCAACCATAATCTAATCACTTGAAAATTCAAAATAGGGCGCCGTTATAGAATTTATAACATTACAATGTTGGACTACGCCAAATTGTACTTAAAGACGAATTCATTTTAATTGCTTTTTATCTTCGGTACACAAAAATTTAATATTAATTTACTGTGTAACAGATTCATACATAACTAAAAGACAAAATTATTATAAATATTATTGTTCATGCAAACTCAATAAGGGCTGGAAATGAATGTAACAAAAACCAAAATAATGTTTAAAGAAGAGAATATCATAGAAATTGAAACCAAACAAATAGGAAAAGTTGAAGAGTACATATATCTCGGACAAAAAAATGCTCAATAGAAAAAAATCAAATGGCCGAAATAAAAAGACGAACACAGCAATCATGGGCAGTATTTATTTATTTATTTATAATTGATTGCCCAACAGTTTCCCAATTACAGGACAATTTACAAAATAACGGCTAAACAACAAAGATTTGCATAACATGCATAAAAGACTAACATAAATTATATCTAGAACCCATAAATATTACATAATGTACAGCTTAACTATTAGGTTAACTATAAGGTAATTGTGCCAAACGACCAATTGAGAGGTTAAATGAACAATCTGTTATTTTACATCAAGGGCTCAATAGCTGTTTTCACAATGTTTAAAAAGAGCTTATAGGTGCATGAGAAGATGTCACATGCATCACTAATTTTGTTGTAGTTACTACACATAATCACAATTGGCGATTTAAGCATTACGTTTGTTCTAGTTCTTTGAATGTAGAAGGTTTTGTGATTTCTGGTTGATGCTCCAGGAACATGTATATTGAGTTTACTGAGCAGATATTCACAGTCAACTTGGTAGTGCACCAACTTAAACAAAAAAATTATTCCATTATTCACCCTTCTAAATTCAAGGGAGGTAGTATCAAAAGCAACCAACAACGTTTCATAAGCAAATCCTCTCTCAGGATACACATGATGTTTCTTAAACCACAAAAATTTCAGAAACCTTCTTTGGCCACACAAGTGCACCGTACTCTAATTTGGAGCGAACAAGCGTAAAATAAAGAGTTTTTAAAACAAGTAAGTTGTTGAAACCTTTGCAGTTTCTCAAGACAAAGCCTAATGTTTTATTAGAGGATGATACAGTTTGTGCCATATGGTGAGAGAAAGAGAGCTCGCTATCAAAATAAATGCCCAAGTCCTTCACCATGCTACGACGGGTTACTGATTCATCATCAATTGAATAGGGGAATATAATGGGAACAAGCTTCCTGGTGAACGTCATTACATTACATTTATTTATGTTAAGATGCAGATTATTCAAGTTACACCAACTCACAATCTTATTAATGTTCATCTGCAACTTAAGACAGTCGTGAGTAGTGTCGACAGAAGTAAATAATTTCAGGTCATCAGCGAACATGAGAACTTCACAGTTGAGGTCTACGCATATATCAATAATAAACAATAGAAACAATAGAGGTCCTAAATTCCACCCTTGCGGAACACCTCATTTAGCTATAAAACATGTAGATTTATGGCCATTATAGAAGACATATTGTTGACGATTAGATAAGTATGATTCGAACAGGGAAAGGAGGGAATGACTAAATCCAAAGTTACAAAGTTTTTTTAGTAATATGTCATGACTGATACGATCAAAGGCCTTCGAGAAGTCCGTATACACTACATCTACCTGACCTTGAACGTCCAAGTATTCCGATACATACTGAGTAAAACAACAGAGATTAGAGACGGTCGAGCGTTTTTCAACAAATCCATGTTGAAAAGGTGAGATACAACATTTAATAGAAGAGTAGATACGCTCATATAAGACTCTTTCAAAGACTTTGGCAAATTGTTTAAGATAGCAATTGGTCTGTAATTTGTTACATTATCGGTATCTCCGCTTTTATGTACAGGACATATCCTTGTGACTTTCCATCTATCGGGAAAAACAGAAATTTTAAGACACAGATTGAATAAAATACTTAAGGGTTCAGAAAACACACCAGAACAATCCTTCACCAAAAAGCTCGGTACCTGATCTTCTCCCGCAGTTGATTTATTTTTCAGTTTATCAATTGCAGCTTGTACCTCAGAACTAGAAATTGTATCGATGTCTACACATAATGAATTGTTCAAGTTTAACATTTCAGGATATGGCAAGTTACGATTATTACTAGTGTCATCATATACTCCACTAAACTGATCCCTGAAACATTCTACAATACATTGAGGAGTCTCATAAAATATCTCATTGTTGTGAACTCTGCCAGAGATCCTGGTTACTCCTTTTTTTGACTGAACGAATGACCAAAAACTTTTAGGTTCAGTAATTAGCGAGTTCTCAATATTGTTTAAATATTGCTTATAGGCTTCATCAATTTTTGTTTTAGCCATTGCCCTAAGACGCTTGAATTCATTCAAGTCCCTAACCCTACCATCTGATTTATATTTCTTATGATATTTGCTTTTAAGTTTTATTATATGAATGATATTATGATTAAACCATTTTGGATATTGAGTATTTCTACTATTATATAATGGTACATATATATCAAAGATATTATACAGAGTGTTATAAAACATGTCTAAAGCATCATCTATGGTAGTTATATTTCCCAGAAAAGTCCAATCGACTGACAACAAGATATAGAGTTCAGGAAAATTTGCTTTTTTAAAGTTATAAGACTTGAGCTCTCGATTAGGAAGAAAGTTTTCCTGTGTAGGTGCTTTTAGATCTATACAGATATTCAGTGCAGGATGAAAATTGTCCTCCTTAACCAATGGAAAATCATCATGATTAACTTCACACTTAAAGTTAGCAAAAACGAGATCAAGTAGCCTACCATTAACGTTATAGACATGATTTAATTGCATAACATTAAGTAAATCACAATAGTTATTTAAGGTTACAGTTAAAGCATCATTATCCACATCATTACTGTAACTAGGAATATTGAAGTCTCCCAGTATCATTACCTTCTTAGTAAACAAGTGTAGCGCAACAAAGTATTCCATTAATGTTTCTAAGGTAACAATATTGAGAGTTCGTGGAATGTAAATAACAAACACATACAGAATATAAAAATTGTAGACACATTTACAGCCAACTACATTAATGGGAGCAATTTCTTGGGAAAAGGTAGCTTTATATTGAAAACATGCAAAGCCAAGGTATGTAGCGTGTGTATCCTCCCAGTATCTGTTATGGAGCGTAAAACTAAACCATGACAAAAAGGAACGTAAACAACGTTTACCTAAAACTAATTTAAGATTTTTGTATATTGAGGGTCTAGGACACTTTTTGTTAATTTTATGTTGTTTCTGTAAACAGCGTGGACATATTTTTAATAAATATTCATTTTATTGTGGTCTAAAACATGTTGCTTTATTTCCTCCAAGCGCATACAACCGAAGCGGTAGGTGGCGCATTTGTAATACATAATCCACTTTACTAGGATTTCGCAATTTACATTCTACATTTTTGAGAATAAATTTTACACACACACACACACACACAGATATATATACCTATGTCTATTATTATAAACTGAACATCGCTACTCATCAACCGCCAACATTGCTAACACATTCGGCGTTATGGGCATATTCGACAAAGTGTCCCTAATGAACATTCGGCGTTGTGGGCATATTCGACAAAGTGTCCTTAAAGAACATTCGGCATTGTGGACATACTCGACAAAGTGCCCCTAATGAACAATCGGTAAAGTGGGCACATTCGGTAAAGTGTCCCTCACAAGCATTTGGTATTGTGGGAATATTCGACAAAGTGTTCCTAATGAGCATTCGGCATTGTGAGCATATTCGACAAAGTGTCCCTAATGAACATTCGGCGTTGTGGGCATATTCGACAAAGTGTCCTTAAAGAACATTCGGCATTGTGGACATA
>JABXWE010061335.1:0-10174 GCA_014611495.1 Limonius californicus
ACAGCGATCGGTACTAGTTAGACCGCGCGACGTATATAGTAGAGAATGAAGTATGCCTGGTTGCATATTAAAAGGAAATTAAGGGTAAGTCTGTTCGTTACGAGGCAAGGTTTTAGGATAGCACTTGAACAACCGTTTTGAGGAAAATAACTCTACTGTTGAATAAAGATGATATGAACAGTTTCCAGTATGGGAAAGTCCAGGGAGGCAGTCGCGTCCACTTATTACTATAGAGCACAGGAAATTTATACCTGAATGCACAACTTTACGTTCTCAAAGATTACTTTCTTCGCATACGCGTCTCTTTATGAAAAATGTTTCATCTTTAGAAAAGTCTTTTTCTTCTTCCTTACAAACAAAATCAATTAACGTCGGTATATAGGTAATCGATAAAACAGATATAACGGTATTATTAAAGTTCGATAAAAAATTGTGTACCTATGTGCAGACTACAACCCTTTACATTTGTGGAAAGTTTTATCGTGCGATCTCAATAGGAACACGTTATTTATTATCATAGGCAGAATTAATGTCAGCAATTTCGTTAAAAACATAGTCGTCCATAACTACAATTCAATTATCAATCTCGCCAAAACGGCGAATGCTGTAAAAAAGACTGCTCCCAAAATACATACAAGGTTTTACAATTTAATTTCCGGACTAGTTCAGTCTAAAAAATTACACTTTACGTAACACGTTAAATATTTAATATTTATTTAAAATATTCTCCATTTGCTTCAATACACTTATAGCAATGTTTTAAAAATCTATTGATTGGTAAAGGCATGCTAAGAAACTGCTTTAAACTTGGAGGTTAAGTTTTTCTTAATATCTTCTATGTCCTAAAATCGCCTCTTTGAGAACAGTGTTCACTTTACAAGAGAAAACTTGTCTATTGGTGAAACATCAGATGAATAGGATGGGTAATTCTCAACTCCAGTTTGAATGAGAAATTACTCCACAATCAGTGTAGAGTGGGCAGGTGCATTGTCATGCAATAAAAACCAACTACCCTTTTCTACAAATTAGGGTTGCATTCGAGAAATGCGCTGCACCAATCTCTTCATCATTTCAACTGAATGCATTATTTACTGTTTGTTCTTCAGGTACAAATTCTAAATCGATTACACCATGTCTATCGAAAAAAGTAATGTAAAGTTCTGCTTTCGAATTTTTGCGAAACAATCCCATTTGCCTGTCCCGGCGTTCCGTCATTAAATTAAATTTATTTTAAATAATTCAATTGACTTTGTACTGCATTGCAACATGCCTGAACTAAGTCAGCGCAAGTCGCAACTCTTTTCTGTTTCTGTTCATCTTTAAAACTATATGGGAAGAACTTTGCATATATCATCTTCCTTCCCAAATGTTCGTGAAAAATTTGTCGAATTGTCTCCTTATGTATGAACTGATGAAGTTGTTCGTTGCTGCTTGACGACTTACAGAAACAATGTACTCGCTAGCGTCTTGACCAGAAACTAACAGCTGTTCGATCTTCGCTTGACCACCTTCTGTTGATAAAAGTCACTTCAGTCCTGCAGTGCCAACTCAGATATTAAATTGGCGAACCTTGTAGAGAAGTTATTTTCAACGTTTAGAAGACGTTAACAACGCAAGAATTAAACAATGGTCTGAAATAGCAATCTTGGCTTGGCAAATGAAGACTAGAGAAAATAATAGGAATAAATTAATATGAAGATGTAGAAACATGTGATTATATTGTTCACATTTAAGACAACTTACAGAAGAAGAATATAGAATACATGAACATATCGCTATCAACAATCAAGTGTCTCATTACACTGAAGCAACTGTCATTTCCTAATTGAATAATAAGTAATTAGGTACAATTACCATAGAATAGGAATTACAAGCACCATTGACACTAGGTACCTAAATTACTTAATGCAAAATATAATTACATATAATATTTATATGCTATCCAAAATATTAAAAAAAGTGTCTCAGTTTTTTATCATTCGGGGTATTATGAATTTCAAAAATCACATACATTTGCTATTTGTCTTCTTTTTTTACAGGAATGGAACACCGGATGCACACATATGCATAATTTATTTGAAGAGGAAATAGAAAAGAGGAAATTATAGCTATTAGTGATTTCTCGATCAATAATTAGCTTTCTATTTTCTTTATATAGCACTGGAACAGCATTCGGTTTGTGTGTTTCGGTAGGAATAAGCAATTGTTCAAGTAATTATTAACTTACTCGTTCTCAGTCAATTTTCTTCATCCACAAATTCTCGTAGCACACAAAGAAATTAAGTTACCGTGTCGGAGTAACTTAATAACAGAGTTGAGGAAACTCAAATATTTATCCGTTAATTGATTTACTTATTGCTAAACATCTTTTGCGGGAATGTAAACTTGACGACCGAACGATACAACTAAGAACTACCTTAAACATGTTATGACAGAAGGTATGTTGTCGATATGTATGTATGTATTTGCGTTTTCTTAAGTATATTATAATTATGAAAAGCAGCAAATATGCAGGAGTGTATCCAAGATTGTCTTATGGCAAGTATTTACTTTTAAATATCTCTTGACATAGATGATATAGTTTAAGTTTAAAATGGGTAAGTAATTTACACAAAAATATGTTTCAAAATTTTCTTAATTGGCTTGCAACCATTTTTTGTAATAGAAATTGTAGAGATAGGCCATATAATTTCCACAACAGTTGCAAAATGGCAGTATCATATCTACTGTGAAACGTAATTAGAAAATACTCGTACATCCTAACCACAAGACTGTTTTGATTTCAGATGATTTCCTAAATTGATAGTAATTAGTAAGTACTGAATTAATTTTGTTTCTGTTGTGGACCGAAAACAGATGTCTCTGTCAACTGACGGAAGCAATATATTTATAAAAATGCATTTTTTTGTCGTATTTTAAATGTTAGGTACTCCTAAGAACCATCATAACAGAAATGCAGATTTTGTAAAATTGGATAATCAGAAAATAAAACGCATATCTAAACTAAACGAAATCTTCGTAAATGTTGATATTGTAACCGTATTCTGTGCGATTAAAATACGTGCAAGTGACATCGCGTGTTAGTGTAAGTTAATACTAAAATAAAATAAAACAATTAGAAACGGGAATGTTTTTAGCGGATAAGTGATTTCGAGTTTCTAACAATCGCACTCCACGGGTTCTTTTAAATTCAGACGAAATGGATTTCCGAACTTATTATTAGATACACAAAAAATATGTTAGTTAAACGAATTGAATTTTAGACGTTGAATATTTTACTTTCGGCTTAGAAAGATGTAATATAGCTATCTACATCATAGGGATAAGAGTAAACCAGACAGTTACATTTAAAATGACGTATGTAACCATTCAAAATGATTGTTCAAATGCAAATATCTAACCTGTTATTAATTTTGTAAGTAAAATCGATACTATTTCAGGCGTCGGGTAGTTTGAGTATACAAATCACGTTGATGTTGATTTCCTGTTTAAACGAAACGAACATTGTCTTCTTTTTCTTAAACTTTGATAGCTTATATGTGAGGACAACTACCACGTATATGCAACCATTTATTTACAACAAATAACAACAATTTCAAGATAACAAAACACGAGAGAAAAATAACAATAATATCCGCACGCTCACTGCTGCTGCACTAAGAATCGATTTGGGTACCTTCCCATGCTATCTTATAAGGGTAAAATAATTTACGTCAGCAGCATGGGAAAGTACGCGTTTTCACCAGAGGAATGTGGCTGCTACTATCCAACATCCTCTCTGGGAATTGCGGAGGGGAGCTTGCGTCGCTACAAAACATCATCTTCTATTTTCAGACTAACTGACTAACTTCTTCTTGTGGTGCTTTTTTTGTATATATTGGGAGGTTGCCGGTTACATTGGCAAATTCTTCTCGATCATGTATTTCGGTCCTTTAACGAATATTTCGAAGCCAATATATTCTCTTCGTTCCTATTCCCCGTCTACCTTCTTTTTTTACTTTCATTATGAATTGAGGTAATTTTCATTTATTGTTTCTCAATAAATGACCTAGATATGACGTTAGTTTTATTTGATAATGGTGGGCATTTCGTATTCTACAGGGTGTCCCAAAACGTACCTTGCAATATTGCAAGGATGATTTCCAGAACTTATTTAGAGTCGGAAAGTCCACATAAACATATGTCCTAAACGTAACCGTTAACGAGTTATTATTTCATAATTTATGTGGCTAAAATTTTAGTTCAGCGGATTTCTGAAATACAAATGCAGTTGCCATGATCGCGTCTTTTGTTTGGTAACATTTGAATATCGTTTTTAAAAATTATTGTTTGTAACTTGTCAGTTTATTACTGTGATACTGAAATTGTTGGCTTCTTCTTTGTATCCTTATTCCCATCGTAATTCCCAATTTCAAGGTAAGACATACAGTCGGCCAAGGAGTTGGCCGTAGACCCATAAACGATGATGAACAAGTTCTTGTTTTATTACAAGAAGATCCGTCTTTAAGTGTGTGAAGAATCGCATTATACATATACTGGAATATGTAGAAACCAGGTTTGGAGAATACTAAGAAGTGCTCGCTTACATCCATATCATCATCAAAGAGTTCAAGCTCTAGGTAACGATTTTGAAGCTCGTGTAAGATTTTGTAATTGGGTACAAAAGAATCAAAACCTACCGCATATTTTATGGACCGATGAAGCTTCTTCCACACCAGATGGTATCAATAATTATCATCGTTTTCATGAATGGTCTGCAGAAAATCCTCATTTAAGAAGGCGCTTGTATTTTCAACATAGATTTAGTGTTAATATGATAGCTGGTATTCTAAATGATCGTCTGACTGGACCATTTGAACTGCCACACCGTTTGAATGGTGCGAATTACGAATATTTTCTAGAACACTCTTTACTCTTAGTACTGGAAGATGTGCCATTAAATATTAGACGTGCAATATGGTATCAATACGATGGGGCACCAGCATTTCAATTTCTTCGTGTTAGAGCTTGGCTTAACGCACATTTTCCGGGAAGATGGATTGGAGTAGGAGGACCTGTAGTATGGTCACCGCGTTTGCCGGACCTGACTCCATTAGATTTTTATCTTTGGGGTCACATGAAATAGATTGTTTATGCAACTGAAGTGCACACGGTAGAATAATTACGCCAAAGAATGCAGCAGGCTGCCGATATTATTAGGAATATCCCAGCAACCATATTAAGAACCCAGTGATCTCTTCTACGACGTGGGGTTTTGTGGTATCAAACACAATGGAGATAATTTTGAACATTTCTTGTAAATAAAATAATAAAAATGTATCAAAAAAAGATTTATTTCATAAAATTCGTTGAACTAAAATTTTAGCCACATAAATTATGAAATAAACAATAATTCGTTAACTGTTACGTTTAGGACATGTGTTTAAATGGACTCTTCGACTCTAAATAGGTTCTGAAATTCATCTATGAAATATTGCCAGTATGTTTTGGGATACCCTGTATACCCATCCGATATAGCACTTCCTGGCTTAAAATCCGTGCTGTCCATGGAATTTTAAGTGTTCTTCAACCCATGCACATATCAAATGCTTCTAAACTGTTTTTCTTGTCTGTTTAAAGTCCATTACTCCATCCCATATAACAATATTGACCACATACAGCCTTTCGTCATTCCTCAGCTGAAATTTTGGTTAGATAATAACGATTTCATTTTCTATTCTAATCCTTATATCCATATGTGGGACTAGTTCGTTAGTTAGCCAACACCTGAGGTACTTTTTTTTCTACACACTCTAGCTGTTTATCGTGATAGTTGCTCTTGTCCCATATTTTCTACCAATGAACATTATTTTGTTTTACTTGGGTTAATCTCTATACTCATTTCTGTACGCACTTCACAAACTTTATTTACTGTTTGCTATAAATCTTCAGGATTGTTAGTGGCTCATTAAACTTATCAATTTGTAGTCGTTGAATCTTTTCGCATTTGCATTAGTAGGCAACGTAATAAAGATCGACCTCAGCCAATTCTACCATTTGTGTATGTAATATTGAATAGATTTACTAGATTTCAATATTTTCGTTATTAGTTATCAGTTTTAGCATTTCCTTATATACATCATCAGCGCTTGAAGCTTTTCTAACTCACTTTATAAGACCGCATTTGCTCTTGAAAAAACTACAGTATGTTCATTAAAAAAAAAACTCTAGCAGGCTTTGAAATTTTATCAAGGTATGGCTTAGCTCATATGTTACAATTGACAGTCATAATGTCACATAAATGACAACAACAACAACAATCACATTTCGAGGTTATGTGGGATATGTGATACACTTTGACGTATACATAAGAATACATTTTAACCGTAAGCGATTCGGAATCGATCTGTTTCGGAAATGAAACGTGAAGATCTAATTATTATTTAATTTTAAAGTTCAAATTGTTCAGAAAATCAACTACGTACCAGTGTATACAGGCGGAAATTTGTTTTATTACTAATTAAATCGTGTTTTACGTACTGATTTAAAAATTAGCAAATTTCATTATTTCGCTTCCTATAAAGTGCTTGCTGTAAGAAGACACTATACGTAAATTTACCGGCCAGCTGCGACTTTTTTTTTAATGAACATACTGTATGTTAAATGCTTAAATTTAGTAATAAGCAAGATATTTGTATTCGAAAAATCATTACCACTCGTTATACACGGTGTCCGAGATACGATGATGTACATGGGGGGATCTCAACTACCTTAAGAGATATGGAGTCAGTTGAATTAAAGAAAAATTGCGCAAATGTATGCCCCTTGCAAAAATACAGGGTGTCCCTAAATTGCCTTAAAAGCCTGAGGTAAACTTATTCTACAACCGATATAGACTTCAAAATTGCAAACAGGAACTTCCTATCGCGCTTAGTTTCCTCGTAAGAGCCAGTTAAAGTATTTGAAATTTGGCAACACTGTTGAAGATACTTAAAAACTAAAATCACTAGGCCAACAGTTGAAATGTTTAAAGTAAAAATTAGGACACAGTGCTTTGTAAAAAATAACTTATTTCACAGAACATGTTCGAAATTTCTGCCACCAACTTCACGGCGTTTGACTGCCCTTGTAACGATGGCCTGTTGCACACGCTGGAGCATTGCTTCATTATCGGTTGCTGCTGCTTCACGAATACGAAGTACTAGCTCTTCTTCATTTTCAATTGGCGTCACATACACCATGTTTTTCAAATGGCCCCACAAGAAGGCCAGACCACTGTAGGTACTTCCGCGGCCGATCCATTTTCTTGGATAAAACTCCCTACGCCAGTTTCTCGTTCTAAGCGCATAATGGGATGGCGCCTCGTCGAACTGCATCCACATATCGCGGCGAACCAATAAAGGGAAATCTTCTAACAATGTTGGGAGTTCGTCGTTTAGAAAATGCAAGTACCTAATTATTAGCATTAAATCGCCGAGGTGGTACAAAAAAATCTACCAATTTGTTATCTACAATTCCTGCCCATACATTGACCGAAAACCTAAGTTGATGTTTCCCTTCATGCATGGCGTGGGAATTTTCATGGGCCTAAATATGTTGATTGTGGAAGTTATAAATGCCATTTCGTGTAAAAGTGGCTTCATCTGTCCATAAAATATTATTTACAAATCTTGAATTTCTTCTATGTTGTTGTTACAGCCAGTTGCAGAAGGTAATTTTTCATAATCTTCCTTTAATAAATGTTGCACTCTGACTTTATGGTAGGGATAAAGGCCATCATCCTTTATGATCTTGTGAACAGTGGTTTTTTATGCACCAACAACTTACCAGATCAAGAACCTCCTCTTCTAAGTTATTGTCTCTAACAGTCCTTGGTCGACCTCTATCGCAATTTTGAACAGGAAGGATATTTCCAGTTTCACGAAATCTGTTATATGCAGCTCGAATTACTACGTGGCTTGGATGTCTTCTATTAAGAAAACGCTGAGCGTAAACCCTAGCAGCCTCATTGCAGTTTCCGTCACATTCCGCAAGAATCCAAATCACATCCACGTACTCGCTTATAGCATACGCCATAATGATGGTCAAGACACAAGTGAACTCAATAACACGAATTAAAGGCGAATTTAATGCAGAATTTGTTATGTCAATTTAAAATTGATTTACTTGAGACACGTGTCAAAACGCAAACAACAAATTTTCGAAATTTTTATCACAGTACCCATGCACCGGCATTGTTGTCAAATTGTACTTTAACCAAAAGTATGATTTTTAACAGTACTTTCAAACGAAGAACTAAATTGCTAATTCAATGTTAATTAGCGGGTTTGAATTAATTTAAGTTTCCTCATTAAGCAAATACATGTTTTACTTAATTTCTTATAATCATTTGGCTTAAATTCTGCATTAAAGGTATGAACTTTAACACCATCGTGCAAGAAAACTAAGCTGCGGAGCAAATTGTTTCTTGCTGTTTTGTCTTAAGAATGATGATGATGATGATTTGAAAGAGTGATATCCAGGACGCGGTTTTCCAGGCATCTCTATGGCCACATTTGGCCCATTGTACACCCTAACTAAGAATTTTGCCTATCTGGGGTAATTCCAACTCCAGTAGCGATTTTTTTTTTATTTTTATTTTAATGGTTAGAAGAAACATTTTTTCATCTGGGTTGCTCTGAAATTACCACAAAAAATTGAAATGTTCTGTCATTGGAAATGTCAAACTAATTCACATTTTATACTGATGCAATTAGAAGTTCTCTGTTGTTTGTTAGTTTTCATATTGGTTGTTGTTTACTTTTATTTATTGTATCATTGCTGTGTGTTTGCTGTTCTCGTACGTTGTACTATTTATTCATTATTATGAAAAACTTGTCTAATCAACAGAATGCAATGCTGACCTGTTTCATCGTGAGTTATAGAAATGATGTACAACCTCAACAAATGTATTTTAAAACATATCCAGAGAGGCGGCAACTAGGAAAATGCACGTTTCACAAAATAAACGACAGCTTAATTAATTATGCATCATTTTTTAAGCCGAAGAGTACCTGCCAAGTTAATAAAGTATTTGGTCGTGCAAACTGTTGTTGACAACCTACGTACGTTTGTCCGTGGGATGTATGTAGTTATTAGTGTTCCCAAATCTACAGTTCATGCAGTTAGAAACATAAGTTCGAGAACATTTAAGTCAGGGACTTCAAGATTAGTATTATCTAGATGGTTTGTTGTAAATTGCCAAAACAATCTCAAAATTATGTGGTCCGATCGATCGATGAATCACGTTTTACAAACTGTGGGATATTTAATTCAATTTAATTTAATAAAAAAAATAATGTATACTAGCCTAATGAAAACTCACGATTACCTAACTGAATGTCAAACATTAAGACAGATGGGGCTTCAGTGTATGGTTGGACATATTAAAATAGATTGAAATTATTAAATAATGGGAATATTATAGATCGAATAATAACGACACACTTACATCTGGAAGGTATCTTAATTTCCTTCAATATGATATAGAAGATATCCTGGAGAATTTGGTGCTTGTTACAACTCGCAATATGTGGTTTCAACAAGACGAGTGATCACAACGCAACGGTAACATTGTAATTAATTATTTAAATAATACACATCCCCAGAGATGGATTGGTAATCATGGGCCTGTTCGGTAGCCTGTTTGATTCCCGGGTCTCACATCCCTTCATTTTTTCTTGTGAGGTTACATAACCGATATGTTATTTGTTTGTTCCTTACTTCTTTGAAATTCGTATTTCAAAAATAATTATCACAATTTAAACGTTGTGTATTTGAGCTTTATAAGAAATTCCACATTTTGCATGTCATCTTCAAAAGCAATTATTCCTATTTCAGACATTTGTAGCTAGGGCAACAGCATACTGGATCTTGATTTCGAACTTGGCTCTAGTCTTCTATTTCAAAGCTTCCAATAGCGGGGAATTTATGAGTTCAATTTGCTCATTCATTAAATGTGTATTTGTTAAAGTGTGTTTATGAATTTGAAAAGCCTTGATATGCGTGTAAAGCTCAAATAAATACCACTGAAATTGTGATTATTATTTTTAAAATATAAGAGACATGGTTTATTCAGGAGATCACGACACTGTTGGGCAACTTCAAGCGGCTATAGAACGAACTATAAATGTTAATGATTATTTTTTAAACAGTC
>JABXWE010061340.1:0-21765 GCA_014611495.1 Limonius californicus
TATTATCAGTACCATGTCCATAAATAATCATAATATGCGCTTCTCAACAAATGTACTGCTGTGACCATCTCTTTAAATATTATTAATAGTAATAAATTAATAAATTTTTATGTAAGTTTTATGACTTAAAAACCACGCTGGTGCAAGTAACATTAACCCAAATAAAAATAATATACTGTGCATTAATAAAATTACCTTCAAAATTACTCATATAAATTGTTGAACCAACAAATAGGGGAATACTCCCAACAAATACTTTTATTTTTACTCTCAGAGATATGCTGTATTTCATAAGTAAAGTTTGAGCTTGAAAGTACTAAACCATAATGCAAGAAATAAACGGCTGGAGCGTGAATTATTAATAAAATAATTGACATTACATGCAATTAAATAAAACCTTGCCAATTTATCTGTACTTTCTTTTCATTTAAAAATTAATCCACCAAATAAAAATGACAAAAGGAATAAAATTAATCAAAAGCGACACTCTTCGAGTGGCCCAACCGTGACACTGGAGTTCTTGCTTAAATTTCTTCTGCTTTTGGTAAAATTCCCGTTGACGGACCTGCTCTTTGTTCTTCGAAAAGGTTCAATGCACACTTGTAACTTGATCGTAGAATTCCTTGGAAAATTTGTGATCGCGTCGCTGTTATATGTTCTCACAGGTAAGTAACAAATTTAAGAAATTTACTTAACATTGTTAATTGATGCGAAATTTCAAAAAATTGCTTTATTCAGAATACGCAGCACTAGTCGAACATAACTTCTTACTTGTTTAAACTCACATTGAAAATGTTTTGTTCCTTCTTTTTCCTTCAGTTGATGTTTCGATTTATTTATTATATGTAATAATAATTAACAACCAAGTTTAATTATAAGTTCAATCGAAGTAAGATTAATGAAAAGGTATTAACCTTTTCTTGTATTTGTAGGTTTGACACTACACCACTTGGTTACAGTTACAAACGTATGCAAAATTAAAAAACAGAACGTCGAGAAACAGATGACGTCTACCCACGCTTATTGTGGGTTTATAACCTTAATTTTTGACGTGATGATTATTTTATTAAAATCTACTTTTCAGCCACAGGTAAGATTAAAAACACAAAGCTCATTCATGAACAACAATTACTAATTGGGTTTTTTGTTATAAATCATATATTTAACATAAATTTAGAATACACTTTGGAAAACCCCTTACCATCAGGATATTTAGAACACCTAAATACATATTTCGGCAACTAAGTTGCCATCTTCGTAGAAACTTGAACTAACTAAAGTAACTTGGTAGAGGCAAATCTCTTGAGATAAGTCCTACACTAAGTCATCAATTGAAGTCCAGTGAGTCCTCTAAATTGAATTTATTAACATAATGCCCACAAATGTGTGCACATTATGATACCTTGGTTAACTAACATACATTTTGAAATAACGAAACTAATATATAGAGGAAGGTCACCAAACCCGGAACCCCAGTTACTTTTAGTTTTTTAAAAAATTTTAAATTGTTAAAAATTATCTTCAAAAGCATGTAGTGTATACTTCATAATGTTATATACTATATATATTTTACTTACAGCAAAAAAACAATAATTAAAGAAAGATTTATTTTTTTTCAAAACAGTAGACTTTGGCAATTTTGACAAAAGGGTACCTAATGTGGACCCCCCTTAATAATCCTAAATAATCGTCAGATAAAGGTCGGATACGGGATATAATCAAAGAAAACATGGTACAAAAGCAATTTACCTATCTAAAAAAATCAAAACATGGTACTTAATTAAAATTTGTAGTGTTTGGTTATTTACAAAAGTCACAAATGTAGACATCCTTGTCGGCTTGCTTTTTTCCAGCCTAACTTCTTTTTGCGGACAGCATCGATAGCTCTGGCCATGTCGGCAGTGTTCCGCTTCCTTAACTTTGTCTTGGCCATTATATCGTCGTGGAATCTGCAACATAATTCCACGAAGATGATAATCTAATAATAGCTTGGAGCTTTCAGCACAATCAAATAAGGGGGTCCACTTTAGGCAACTTGAGGGGGCCCGGATTACGCAACTACTGGCCAAATATTCGATAGCGAATTATTTCGTTAATATAACTACTACGTAAACGGCAATGCGATAAATAAAAAGCCCTAATATTACTCTTTAAGAATATATATAGGTATATAGGCTTACCTGTCAAATAGTGCACAATACTTGCGACTTTTCACCACCAAGTAAAACTTTCACTTTTCATAAAAACATGTAATGGCGGACTGACAAGCAACAGGTGAAGCGGGTAACGCCAGCGCTTCACAAGTATGCGGCCGCATCCAGAACTATTAGTTTTGGTCGTTCTCGGTAGGTTACAGACAACTGCAGAACCAGATTGAAGGGGGTCCGCTTTAGGAGGAGGGGTCCGACTTTGGTGACTTTCCTCTATTTTTATTAAATATTTTTTATTTAAACTATATTAAATTAAAAAACGATTATTAAAAGCATTGAAAAGTGTTCTTAGCACTCTCTAGAACAAAATAGTTTTACTGATTTCAGACGGGAAAAACACAACTTTCTCCAAAATACATATGTGTTTACATATGCCGAAACATATTACAAACGTTCTAAAATTCCATTGTTTACTCGTACATATAAGAAAACCCAAATAAGACTGGCGAATGCTTCCATTCATATTAATGAAAACCAAAACCAAGTCAGCGTATGGTCTCAACATTTCAACATCAAACTGTTTCGTAAAACCAAATTACACATCGGAAGTAACCAAACCAAATGGAAATCAGACTAAAGTTTAATTCAACAATTCATTTCCAAGACTTGCTGCATAAAATAGTTTATGCGTTAACTCTAAACTCATTTATCTAAATTATCTATGACACAGCAATACACAGCAAGAACCATGTTTTATAACTAACCAGCTAAGAGTTGTATCTGAAAAGACTCATAATTTCTATATTGTTTCTCATGACATAAATCGACTGAAAAACGACACTAGTTCTAATCAAATCTCCCTTTCTCATTGCGTACATCGTCATACACGTACAGCAACCGGACTTTAACCTAACTTAACTTTTAACTAAAGTACATGTTTTACCTCTAACATAAACCTATTTAAGTCAATCCGGAAGTTTGAACTTTGAGCTTACGCAAATTGAACCTAATCAAACTTTACCTATAGTTTGTAGTAAAGTAACCTTAATCTAGCTTTCACTTAAACTAATGCAAGGTTTTCAAACGTAAAGTAGTTTTAATTAGCATAACAAAATTTAATCTCAATCTCTAGGGTCCGGGGTTGCGCACATTCGTTGCACGTTCACGTAAAATCAGGAGAGTTAAGGCAGCGTGGTCTCCGGTCAGTACTTGGATGGGTGACCGATGTTGCGTTAACGCGGCGCCTCTCTCCCTCGAGGATTGACCACTATGGGAGAGTAGATCAACAACCCCCATTAGGGGGAGGCCCTTGCCCAACAATGGGATGTTGCGGGCTAATAATAAATAATAAAAAAATAATCTAATTTATTAATATAATCTATAATCTAATATTTCAGCGTAATGTACATTAATTTTATCTAACTTTGACCTTCCGCAAATTGAATCTTTTCAAACTATGACGTAACATTAACGTTTGTTTCACTTAAACTAACACATCGTTTCCAAATCACACGTAATTTAAAATATGCCTAAGCTGATTTAATCTAATTTTATTTCATCGTAATATAAATTAATTTTGTCTAACTTTGACCTTATGTAAATTGAAGCTCTTCAAATTATAACGTAACTTTAACATCTCTTTCACTTAAACTAACACATCGTTTCCAAACCACATGTAATTTAAAATATGCCTAGACTAATTTAATCTAATTTTATTTCAACGTAATATCAATTAATTTTTGGCTGGTTTTGACCTTACACAAAGTGAACCTACCAATTTCTGGAATAAAGGAATGTTTAAATTAAGCTGACTTTTACTTAAGGCAAATTCAACCTAATGTACCTATTGCGTTAGCTTAACCTAACGTAATCTAACTTTAGTGTAACATCAGCTTCGTCCACGCATCTTTAGCATAACCTACAACACTCTATCTTCATTCAATTTAAACACAAGATTATTGTAAATTGAACCTAATTTAGCTCTAAAATAAGCTTGACCAAATCTAACTTTAACTCAAACTACATACCTTTATCCCAGTTTATTCCCACTATGTAAGCTTAACGTCTACAAAATGTAAATTGAACCTGATGTAACTCTAACATAAACTAAATATATACAGTTTTTATCAAACTTTATTTAAGTGTAACCTTTTTTTCTCATTCATTCATACTACCGCCCCCCTCCCTGGAACCGTTTTCGCATTACTTCGGGGGGTGCGGGCGTCCCTTACCCACTAAACATTCATGCAACATGCACCCTAAACTTACCTAAGCGAAATGCGGACGCCCCAGCTGAGATTCGATCGCCCAGCGGATCGACTGCATTTCACTGTGGCCTCCAGTGGCAATGCGTTCTCGCAGTAGACCACCAAGGCCCCTATTTAAGTTGAACCTAACGTAACTTAAATTAACGTCAATGGAATTCGAAAAATTTGTCGTAGTTACCTTTAACTTATCGGTTGCATAACGGAGCACTGCGTACACCAGTCAAACGGTATTCGTAAAGCAAAACTATCCGCGCTAGTCAGTACTTGGTTGGGTGGATCAATATAATAAAGCCGTCGGTCCCGGTTGTCATACGAACATCGTCAAATGTGTAGTGATTCTTGTCTTTTCTGTTTGACGGGTTAGGTTAGCTTCCAGGCATACTTCACCCTAGCATAGGTAACTTAATTTTAATGTAAGAAACCTATACTTAAACTATAGATATTTCATATTAACCCAACCGAACCGAACTATACGCAAATTGACCTGAAACTAACTAATGCGGTCTTAAACTAACATGAAATTAACCTAAACCAACTTACCTATAGACAACCCTGATCTATCTTTAACCTAACTTAACTAATCCAACCTAAGGCAAGCTATTTTAGGATACATTATTGATTGAAATATTTCTCCAAGTTATTTTCCTGTATCATTTTCCTCACAAACAACACGAATCTGCATATTACGAGTGTCTGTGGAAATCCTTCAGTTCTTATATATTCTCCTTTGTACCTCAGTTGAAATTCTTCCTAATTTTTTGATTTTGATAGGATCCTGGGGATTTCTTGTTATACCGTATGCAGTAGATTAGAAGCAACTTCTATGTACACTACTCCAAGAAATTAACGCACCAAAACTAACAATCGCAATATTGTTTCAAGTATTGCATATAATGAAGTACGTTTAATCATAGATAATGCTTAAAATTAAGTAAACCCTATTTTATCCAAATTAACAATAATCAACACAAAAATTTAAATAAATAAAAATTCGAAAACTGAAAAATTGTAAGTTTATAGGTTCAGTAGGCTGTGTTTCCACCTCGACTTGTTATGACAGCTTGACAACGAAGGTCCATGCTTGAAATTAACACACTTAACTGCTCTTGTTCAAGTTTATCCTACATTTCCACTAATGAATTCCCTAGGTCGTTAAGAGTTGCAGGGGGTGGTTGAAGGGATCGTCCTTGTCTTCCGAGAATGTCCCAGAGGTGCTCAATCGGATTCAAGTCGGGACTTCTGGCTGGCCATTGCATAACAGGAATACCAACGTCGTCTAGTTATTCTTGTACAATTCCGGTGGCAGTTCTTGCACAAGTTGACTTTCATTTGGCTGGAAGGTTTGCTCTAGATGGCTTGCAAACACTTCTGATTTTTGCTGATTATTTTTTGCCCAGCTTCCGTCTGAAGATCTGATTGGTGGACTATGCATGCATGGTCGTTTCAATTTTTTAGTAGCCCTCTAAAGGAAATAGTCTGTTGCCTTATCGTCTGTTAGCTCTACCATGTATGTATTTATAGATTCATTTTCTAGTTCTACAATTTCCCTTCTTAGTTTTTGAGTAGCATTGTTTAATCTAGTTTTGTCGTCTGGTGTTCTTGTTATGTGCCACTTTTTTCTCAGTTTCCTTTATTCGGCTACTAATTTTCTGATTTCCATCCAGGGTAGTTGTTACCAACCGTTAATCTCCTGATTTCGGGTGTGTTTTTCCAAGCGGCCTGTTGTATCTTTGTTACAAACTTTTTGACTTCTTGATTTAGTTGGTTTTTCGTCTTCAGTGGAGTATTCAACTGTATAGTGTTACACAAGTCCTCTTGGAATCCCTCCCAGTCGGTCTTTCCATTCACTAATGTTGGTTTATGTTCTTTGTTAATGATGGTTTCGCTTAATGTTAGGATTACTGCAGTGTGGTCAGAATCCAGATCAAGGTTCTCTTCAACTGCCATGTAGCTTGGAGAGATTTTTCTAATGATAAAGGAGTCCAAAAAGTCGGGGATCTTTTTTGGATAGGTGAGCTAGTACGTGGGCTTTCCTGTTGATTGGTAACAGCATCCAAGCTGTGCAGCTGCTTTATGTAGCTCCCTTCCCTTGGTTGTGGATAGCCTAGCTCCCCACAGAGTGTTCTTGGCATTATAATCACCGCCAATTATAAATTTATTACCAAGGCGGCTTAGAACGTTAAGATAGCTCTCTTTTTTCTGATTGTGCCATGGGGGGCAGTATATTGCTGCTATTGTGTTTTTTCCCTCCCAGTATTGATCGTTATTGCTGTTACTTGATTTTCCTCTAGTTCCATATCTAACTCTTTATAATGAGAGATGTTGTTTTTAACTATTATAGCACTACCTCCTCTTGCTGCATTTGATGGGTGGATGGCGTGATAAAAGTTATATCCTCTAAATTTGATATAGGATTGTCTTGTTAAGTGAGTCTCTGTGATGAGGCATATATCTATTTTCTGGATATCAAGGAATTAGAGATAACGGAAATAAGTAAATTAAGAGCGGAATTAAGAAGAAAAGAAGATGAAATAGACAGAGAAAGAGAAGAGTTACACAGAAAACCAGCTGAGTTACAGAAAAAGACAAAGACTAGAAGGCCAACCAAAATTAGAACAGTACTCCAAAGAACAGCTGCTACAATTACAAAAGATAGGAAAGAGTGGAAAGGTGAAAGAAAATGAGTTGGCGAGAATAAGGAAGCTGGGAATCAGTGCAAAAGGAAGAACGAACCATTAAAAATCCCCAGACCTGCTTATTGGAACGTGGAATGTACTAAAATGACCTAGAATACGAAGCACGAAAATACAAATTAGATATACTCGCGCTACAGGTAACAAAACAGAGCGACAATGTACAAATAGAGTTGGAAGAGTATATATTTTTCAACAGCGACAGTCAAACAAGGAGATTCGGAACATGTTTTCTAGTAAATAAAAAATTAAAAGAAGCAGTGTTAAAATTCACACCTATCACAGACAAAGTGTGCCATCTACAGATAAAGGGAAAATATAGGAAGGTCAATTTTATCACCATCCACGCCCCCACCGAAGAACAGGAAGAAGACGAAAAAGACGATTTCTATGAGTACCTCGAGAACGTTTATGACAAGTTACCGGGTCAAGAAATTATAATAATAGTAAAAGACTGAAACGGCAAGGAAGGCGCATACTACCCATCAATCGGCAGGTTCAGTAAACACGAGGATTTAAATGACAACAAGCGAAAATTGATAGGTTTTGCTGACGGGAAGAAATTGTCGTACTGTGAGCACGTATTTCCAACATAAAGAAATATATTAAGGAGCTTGGAAGGCTCGAGATGGTAGTACAGTGAACCAAACAGACCATCTATTCATTCAAAAAAAATTCACAAGTTAGGTGAAAAACATAAGCTCATACAGGGGAGCAGATATGGGATCCGATCATTTCTTAGTGCGAGCAACAATTAAATACGAAAATTTGGCGACAACGAAAAGACAAAAGAAGGGCCTAAGACAAGGGGATCCGTTGTCTACGACACTTGCCAACCTAATACTAGAGAAAATAATAAGAGAAAGTGGGATAAATAAAACAGGATAGGTAACGAACAAGAGTCACCAGTGTGTAGCATATGCGGACGACATCACACTGTTAGCAAGATCACCAAAGGAGCTAAAGAAAATTACAAAGAATCTAGAAATAGCAGCAAGCACAGATGTGCAGGTGCGTTAAGCGCGATAATAAATGCGTATGGCGAAACACGAAAGTGAGGGTGTATAAAACGGTAGTGAGACCGACTGTAACGTACGGGTGTGAAACATGGGTGATGAACAAGGCAGACAAGGAAAAAATAGAGGTATGGGAGAAAAAAATCATAAGGAGAATTTACGGGGGAAGGGGAGCAGCAGAAGGATGGGAAAGAAGAAGTAATGACGAGCTACGTCAGTTATATGGAGAAAAAGAAATAACACAATTTGTGCTCGCCCAACGAGTAAGATCGCTGGGTCATGTCGAAAGGATGGACAACACACAAATGCCGAAAACAGTACTCAAGATAAATATAGAATGGCCTAGAAGAAGAGGACGCCCAAGAAATGATGGTTGGAGGCAGTAGAAGGAAACTTGAGAGAAAAAGGAGTAAGAAACTGGAGAGAGAAAGCCAAAGACCGTAAAGAGTGGAGGAAAGTCATACCGCTATGGTCATAAATGGTCTGTGACAGCTTTAACTATATCATTTTGATCCATGATGGAACTCCAAGTGGGCGAAAATTGATAAATAAAACGCAAAGAACCTTGTCTAACCCACGATTTAATCAACCAAAATATCTGCACTCCATTTTGGAATAATGTAGTTAATAATTTTATAGTGTTTTTACCATGTTTAATTGGCTGTTTAATTGTAAATTCAAGTTGTTTTAATGCAGTTACTTGTTTAATCTAAGATTGGATTTTTTACTTATTTGACTTTGTTAATTTTAAATTATAAATTTGTTATCTCACATAAGATGTTTTAGTTTATATCTGAGGATGGTAATGAGTTACCGAAAACGTTAATAATATTTTGGTTGATTAAATCGTGGGTTAGACAAGGTTCTTTGCGTTTTATTTAGCTTTAACTATGTTATGACTTTATAGATATGGACAAGTGTGATCTTCACGAACAGTTAAAAAGACTTGATTGATTGGCATGGATTAACTCAAATATAATTATCAAAAAATTATTTTGGAATTGTATCCCAATTTTCTCTGGGCGCAATTTATTGGAATTATACACGGTGGCACATTTTGCACAAGCAACACGTGGTAATGCATCTCATGCATGTTAGATCAGATTACCTTCAGGGGGAATTTGCTGGACAGTCCTTTATATCGAGTCCTATTCCATCAAACCAGTTATCCACGGTGTTTGCTCGATGTTCAAGTGTTATCGTCTATAAATATGAATTGCTCTTCTACTGCTACTACGTAGGAAAAAATAATGGGTCGCAAAACGTCATTCAGATATCTTTGGACAGTAAATGATCCATTCCGAATGAAATACTCATCAGCAGGACTTCTAGTACTTATCCTATACTATTTCGTGTTCCGGGTACAAGCCAAATTAAAACAGGCCTATTATCTTGATTCAAAGTGAATCATGACCCCTCACTAAACAACACTCGTCCCCAGTTATTATGATCCCAATTGCAATGTTCCTCCGCCCACATTCAGCGGGCTCTACAATATTGTAAGTGGAATGCAAACCAGTGTTCTTCGAGCATATAGACCGACGTTATGAAGACGATTCCTTATTGTTTGTGTTCATATCAGGCCTTCCAGTATCAGCAAAAAACTCTCCTCCCTAGTCTTCGCCGAACATCTGCAGTTTCCAAAAAGCGTCTCCAAAGTCGAGAAATTATACTTTGGCTCACTTGAGCAAGGGCTTGTCCACCTTTCAACTAACATATGGACCTTCAAGCCTCTAATCCAGACAGGTTGTATGTCCGATGTATGGGGCATATGGCACAACGGTTTCAATGCTAACCTGCACATTATATACTGCTGAAAGTTGTCTTTGGAGGGCTCTTGTGGTGGTAAAGCGCTCTCTTAGTGCACGCATTTGAAGAAAACGATCTTCTATAGCGGTAGTAGCACGTGGTCGCCCGTGTCCTGGTCGCCTGTCATGTTCAGTTTCTCTGAAACGCTGGATGTCCCGAAAATGGTTGTGTGGTTCACCCCAAACCTGTCAGCAATAGCGCGGAAAGAATACCCTTTTTCGGACAAAATAAGGGCTGTTACACACTCATCACGACTTAAATTTCTTGAGATACGTTGCATTTTAAATAAGACTGATCGTACAAGCAATTGTTTGATGATAGCTGCACGATTTGATACATTTTAAAGTAAAACGAAACTGCAAGTAAATTGTAAATGAGCGTGTAAAATTGATTAACTTTTTTTTAAGTTAAAGATGTAGAAACGCGCCAAGAATAACTTGACGTGTCTATCAGGTTTGTATCAGACATCCATTCCATGTATTTGGTTGAATTAGATACCGCACTACTTTTCTTTTATTGCAACATTAATAATTTGTGCGTTAATTTCTTGGAGCAGTGTATTTTAAGTTTATTGTATAGTCCTTACGTTTATATATTGATCCTTTAGCTTTCTTGGCATGTATGAGAATCTTGATCCTTCTACCTGATCCGTATAGTATTCCCCTCTGATTAGTATTCGCGTTTCGTAGCTTTGCTTGTCCAATATTTCAAAATTACTACTGCGTATATTTTATCTGGTATTAGACGTATGGGCCTGTTCCGTCGTGATCTTTCCTTAATGTCTCTCAACTGTTTTTTAGATTTATAAACTCTACTTGACACTCTAATCAGGTAAATTTTATTCGGGAAGATATTAATAAATTTGCTAGAAATATTTTCACAAAACACCTACAATTACAAGTGGCATTTGCTTATCATTATACGCCATAAAAATATATAGAAATTATGAAAACACAAGCAAATTAGATCATTTCTCTAATAATAAATCCACATTTGACAAATTTCGCATAAATAAAATTAAAAAATGAAAACTGAACACTATGATAAATAGGCAGAATAAAAAATGAATACAAATGCGTGTCTGGTGGATCGAAACAAGCCGAAAGAAACGAACGCTTGGATATATTACATGCTAATATAGACATTTTCGTGAATTCTCATTTTCCCTTAGAGATATCATATGAATCTTTTGCAGTTTCCTTTGACAGCTTATTATATTTGCGGCTCGTAAAGCATAAGACAAAAGTTGAGAGTGTGCGTGCTTGCTTTATATTAGACAGATAACATGTATCGTCTAAAAAGATGGAAGTTATAGGAATTCTAAAAGTATGCCTTAACTAAAAGAATACTTTGAAATGTTTCTATTTTCCGCTGCTGAAAGTTTACAAACGTCCCTTTAAATGTTCTAAACGTTTTATAAAAAAAATTCTGTTAAATGTTTCACTTTGTGTTGTGCTCTTTTCGCAGACGCGTCTGTGAGCGCTCGGAATTTGCATTAAAATTGTTCAAATGGCCGCTGGGAATTTTCCGACTGACAACTATTACTTATTAAACAGAGGGCGCTCAAGTGCTGCACTTACCTCACTTACTCTTCGTAATTTAATAACGAAATACTGTATTAGTCTATATCATTTTATAGTTGCATGAATTATAAAATTTTCTGCTATAACCAGCAAGACGCTGATGTTACTCAATTCAAAATCTACAATTACGAGAACTTAAAGAAATAATTGAAGGGGTTGGTGCAAAAAAGGTACAGGCAATTTTTCTTTACATTTAATATAAGTACATAAATGTACAGGTAATACTTTTACCTTACCCTTGTAGCGCAAAAATAGTACAAGTGCATTTTGAGCTATGTAGTGTTATGTGTGAGGGAATAGCGAAACTTACTGACGTAAAATTTTATAAATTTTCGTGCAAAAATGGTATGGTTATCCGTCATTGTAACTAAATGAAGTTCTGTGTTTTAATATTATTTTAATTTTAATAGTTAAACCAGCTTGGTGGGTCCTATGAGGGGTCGCCCCTTCGTATCATTCCCTAAAAACCGCTACATTGAAGGAGGAGCGAAAGGAATGGGAAAGACGAAAAAGGTGTGAAAGGGACGAAAGGATGTAAAGGAAAGAAGAAGAGAGAGGAAGAGGAAATGGGGAAGGGAAAGAAAACGGGAAGAGAGCAAGAAGAAGAAATAAGGAATGGGGAAATTGGGGAAAAGCACGAGCAAATAAAAAGAAATAGAAAAGTGGTTGAAGGAGGGAAAGAGGAATGATGGAACGACAGCAAATGTGCGATAATAGCTATAAACGGAAATGGGAAGAAGAAATAAAGAAAAGGATAAGAGCGAAAAAGAAATGAAAAAGAAGAAAAGAGTTTGGAGGAAGGAAAATGTGGCGATCGGAAACTCGGGCGAAGGGAAAAAAGGAAGAACAATTGTATTTTAAAAGAGCGAGTACTGGTAGGTCAGTAGGAACGAGTGCAATAACGTTGCTGCTCTTTGAAGAGGGTTACTTTGAGGTATTAGTGGACTTGCACCAAAGCCTTCCGACGACCTCACGAGCACGAGTCGATGACGTGATAGTGCGTATTTTCTGCCATGCCGAAACAGTGCGCTACGCTCTGCGCTTCGAAAGTATCCGCATAAACGCCAAAACGCGCAAATGATAATAAGTAACAGAGAACATCGTCACCGTGTTTATGTTGTTTAGATTGTAAAATATCTACCTATCTTCCTCATAAATATAATTAACCGGCCGTTTTTATCACCTCCTCAGCAACAGCCGTAACGTCGGTAATTGTATAACCTTGAATTTCGAGTTCTTGGCAGTGGCGTTCGTAAACTGCAGATCGAATTGGATCGGCTTCACAATATCTCATACCCCCATGGGCCCCCGCGTACCTACAAAAGCGGAAATAGCAACCAATCAGCAAAGAGCAGATCGCGACTCTGCAAAAATGTTATTTTTAGAAGTTAAGTCTATCCGAACGGTTTCGGGCCGGATTGCCACACATGTAGGCCCGTAGTACTCGGAACGCTCTATGCATCAGCAAGAACTCCGTCTACGAGTTACGGCGTTCTAAGTAATCAACGGCCTATGTGAGCCGATTTCATCGGTACTGTCTGTTCAGATGTGGTAAATTCCATTGCGCTAGCTCTTCTCCTTCCGAAAATATAAAACGCGAAAAATTATCAGTTGTCCCGAAAATACGGGCAATACCTCGCCCAGCTGCAGCTGAACAACGGAATAATCGAAATTTTTACTTTTCGGTCTTGGCGTTCAAAAACAAATGCGTTCGGCGCTTTAGCATATCGTGTCCCTACCTTTGCAAGTCGCATACAAAAGCGTACCGAGATCGTTACCATAGTGACCGTCCGGCAAACATTCTAGCGCAACCCTGCAGCTTAAATGGTAGGTTGTGATTATCTGGTTTAAAACTTTTCGGCTGTTAATAGTGTCCAAAAGGTTACGGACCGAGGTCGCACCGCCTTATACTACTCGGAAAGCCGTATCTAGTTCCCCCAGGCTCAGCTCGCTAGGTGGGTTGATTCCGGAGTTACAGCCATTTATTGAAAATCCCTCGCAAGGCAATGGCAAACCAGCGAGATATTCTGCCTAGTAAATCTTCTCTGGATTAGAAGTGTTTACAATTCCCGTGGTTCGTAGCCCACGTTAGGTTGTAGGTCCTCTGCGGTACTTTAAATGCGCAACACAGGCATAGGAGAAAAGTTCGCTACGTATCGTAAGAGCTAAAGCACTCGAAGGAGATAGAAAATCCTTTCGAGGACTCTGGTGGCGGACTGCATATCCCGATCGGAATAATTCTGCCATACCAAGTAGTAAAAATTACGTTTTTCATTGAAATATTAGAATTTTTGTAAATCTTCCGCAGCAAAATAAATGTTTTGTGTAAAGAAGGTACATTTACATCAAATGTCAAAAATTAGCTTGCTGTTTAAAATTTCTGTTCCATAGTGGGAAAAGTATGACATTTTTGCACAACTTACATAATTGTAAAATATGTTAATTCCAGAAAGCAATTGACTTTGAAACTGTATTGTCAGTTATCCACCCTTCTGCCACCACCCCTTTCAATTATTTTACTATAATTAGTATAAATTACATACACTTGCTGTTTGCAATTTTGATATCGCTAAACTACAAAAGGAAATGATTTCTAAAGTGATCCCAATTTAAGGTTTAGCCATTTTTTAAAGAATTAACCACTAGCGTTTACTAATGTAAATTATTTTATGGATTCGTTACATAGATAATACAGGGTATCTTAAAATTGACGCCCGTGCTATCTGCCATTAGCTAAATTACTTTAGTTTGTTCAAGTTCCTACTGAAGATGGCAGCTTCTTTGCCGCAATACATATTTAGGTATTCTAAATATAGTATCGGTAAGGGGTTTTTCAAAGTTTAATTAACTACATCGTCAAAATTTACTGTAGGTTCGCGGCAAACGATTTCTTTCAAATTGTCCCAGAAAGATAAATTCAACGGATTCTGATCCGGTAATCTAGGAGTCGCGGTATGGGTCCACCTTTCAGAGAATTTTTATATACGAAATGTCTCATTTATATTCCATAATCGGGCAATGCACCATCATGTTGGAACCAACAATTTAATCTAACTGCTAATGGGATTTTATCCAGCAATAGCAGTGGTAAATTTTCATTTAAAAGTTGAAGAACCAATGCTGAATTAATCTTAACAACTTACATTATTGTATAATAATACAGCCTAAATGTATATATTGGCCATCGTCTTTGATAAGATCTTTTGCTTATTAAGTGAAGATTTTTATCCTTCGATTCATGCAGGAGTATTTATGATACTCGTCACAAAAAATGTGGATTCATCACTCCACAGAAT
Organism: Limonius californicus; assembly: GCA_014611495.1. Classification (NCBI taxonomy): domain Eukaryota; kingdom Metazoa; phylum Arthropoda; class Insecta; order Coleoptera; family Elateridae; genus Limonius; species Limonius californicus. The sequence goes on from JABXWE010061340.1 coordinate 14,815, forward strand.
CTTTTCAATGTAATGTGAATCATAGTTTACCCTATGCGACAACCATCTACAAAAATTGACTCGAAGCCCCTTATCCCCGTCATGCAAAACTTGATCTTTTTGAAGCCTAAATGGATGCAGATCATTTCTCCCTTAATAATCTGTGATTTATATTTGTTTGGAAGATACAATTTAAAGGCTTGTATTTAGTTCCGTCTCAACAAATTCACGAACTTGCTCTTCTTTATCAATGCTTAGTGTAGGCTGACGTCCTGCCTGATTTTTTCGAGGATTATATTACCTATTTTCAGTAATCTTTGTTCTACAGGTCTTATCGTTTTCACATCAGGTAGCCGAAAATTCGAAGGAAAATATCAACGTAAGTTCGTTCCCCACAAGAAGGCGGGCCGCTATAGGGGTCAGTCGGGTTCCGGTGCGGAACCTCTCTTCAGCCATTAATGGGAGTGTAAGGATAGAAAAAAATCAGGATATTTGGATAATGGAATTTCGTGGATGATACTGTCCAAGAATTTACCTGTATGACCCAGGAAAACCACGAAAAACCTGAGTTAGGACAGATGGCCCTAGGGTTCGAACCCAAGACCTGCAACGATTGGCAAACCTTCCTGCCGCCCCAATGGCATTGTCAATACAAGCACCTAATACTTTTAACATATCAACATTATTTCGATTACAATAGTATCGGTCGATTTTAAACACAAGATGAAAGAGATAAAGAAAACAATGATGCTTATCAATGTGACAGAATGATTCATAAATGTATAACATCGCCATAGCCACCTAATTGAATTATGTTATACAACTAATTGGACCGTGCGATAAAACTTATTATTTAGTTTTTTATCAATAGTTCGACAACAAAGGTCAATCGGAAAAAAGTGCTTATTGGCTAGTTTTAGGACCCCGAATCGAATCCCAAAAGCACGGGTGTCCAATTTGGAGACATCCTGCACACATATTTTTATTCCGTCTCTGACCTGATATGATCTTAGCTAGGCTTTTTACGGAACTGAAACATATCTGTAAAGTTCAATAGATTGTGCGTTTTTATGAAATAACAACATAGCACGGAGCTTATTCATTTATTATTCCCCAGGGTGTTTGTGACGTCTTTGAGGGATCCCTTCATAAATGGACTATCGTACACCTGTGTACATCATGAAATCTGGTAAGTTTGTGAGTTCAGCAACTCGCAGTAGAGAAACATCGTAGGATAGTGATTTTAGCGAGATTGGAAGTTTCATCCCTCTTCGTTGTGTTATTAAAAGCAATATTGTCTTTTTTAAAGTTAAATTACCGACGAGTCCAATAGATATTGCAAAGCTGAATTGGCGTAAGACCATTATTTATTTTATAAGAACACATCTTAAACCTGTAATTTCATTAGCAATACCACATATTCAAATTTAAACGGAATAATTAAGTACCAGGCGTAGATAAAGATATTAAATACTTCTACTGAGCTACTAACTGATTAAATTTTCAAAATTTCGTAAACAACTCATCATCTATTACCTTTTCCGTATTATGTATCCTATTTTAGAATGTGTATCTTATATTACTATTACTAAGTCCTTGTTTATGTTTAGTTCCTACGAGATCGTAGTCTGATTAGAATTGTTGGTAGATCTATATATTTATTTGTGATAGTAGACACTAGTGTGAAGATGGTTTTAAATGTCGCAATATTTAATATGTTGTTTCTTGTTTACTTCGTTGAAATTAATATTTATATTTTAATAATAACAATATTCGCAATTTCAACCAGATTTATTTACTTTTGTGCTTTATACGTATTTCGACATTTTACTTGTCATTTTCAAAAGCATTTAATATTGTAAACATGTATAGTTAGGGCAACAGAACACTGTCGAACATGACTTTGGTCTTCTATTCCAAAACTTCCAATAGCGGGGAATTTATGAGCTTAATGCGCTCATTCATTAAAGATGTGTTTGTAAAGTTGACAGACCTCGATTGTATCCAATTTACGTTTATCATCACAGAAGTGTAAAAAGGTTTTTATATTATTTGATGTCAATGCATGATAAGTGTTTAGAGTAGTTAGATTTTCGTAGGTGTTTGTATTTGTATGAGCGTATGTGTTTCTTGCATCTGGTATCACAATTTCTAATTGTTTGACCTATGCATACATAATTACACTGCGAACAATTCAATTTGTAAATACCTGATTTTAACAAATCTATAGTGCTACATTTTGCGTTGAATAAGGTGTTGAAAGTGTTGTTTGTAGTTTTATAAATTACTTTAAATGTACTTGTTATATTATAATATTAACAATTTTCTCCGATATATCACCTAAATAGGGAATTGAAATATATTTAACATTTTTAGAGTGGTATTTTGAATATATTTTTGAATTGCTGATTCATATTCTTTCTTTCTGATTAGTGTGCCTATCAGTTTTGTGCTTCATCCATTACTGTGTGCAATTAGTTAATGATTGAAATCTCTTTAGTGTTATCATTGCTATTTAGAGGAACTTCTTCTTCTTTCTTAGCTTCCCGTCGGAGGTTGCTTATCATAACGGCTATTCTTATTTTTGAAGTTGCTGCTCTGAATAGTTCAACTGATGTCATTCCATACTACTCTCGCAGGTTGCGTAGCCAGGATATTCGACGTCGGCCTACATTTCTCTTTCCTCGGATTTTCCCTTGCATAATTAGTTGTAATATCTGGTATTTGTTATTGCGTGTAATGTTCCCAAAAACTCGAGCTTTCTTTTTTTGATCGTATATAATATTTCCATTTCTTTATTAATTCGATGTAGCACTTTGCTGTTTTTCATTCTAGCAGTCCAAGGTATACGCAATACCCGCCTGTAGACCCACATTTCGAAGCTTTCTATCTTTTTCGTTGTTTCTTTATGTAATATCCAGCTTTCTACTCCATATAACTGGAGGAACTGTTAGAACTCTATACATCAATGACCTATATGCTGTTTTATGTGTTTTATGGTGGCATGTGTCCTATGGTACTGGGATATCTGTTTGTGTAGGTTTTCTTATGAATAGAGTATACGAGTTTGTTTTTAGAATGAATTTATATGTTTAAGTCTAAATAATTAGTAGATCTCTTTTGTTTGTAACGTTCGTTTAGTTTTGCCGCTTCATATGAATTGAAGTCTTATTTTAATTACCGCTCGATTACTATTTTATTATTTACAAAGATTAATTTATGGGAGGTCACTTTTTCGAAACTTAAGGAAACTCGAACGAACATGTTTAGTCTATAATGTCGATCGAAAACAGTTCTTAGAATTCATTTTCTGCAAAATGGCCCTGAAATGCCTACGCTTCCCGGGAGTCCCACGTGGAGGGTTATGTTCTAGAATGGTTACGTTTGGTGAGAGGTTTTGCAGCCGGAGGGGAAAGTCAAACAGCCCAAGCTTCTGAGGGTGCACGCACGTGGTTTTGAGTCGGAGTTTTTTGGCAGCGCTTCTACTAACTCAAGGTACCGTATCGCTTTTCTTGCCTGTGGCAGAATATTCTCGACATTGAGTCGGATTAAATATTAGCAGAGTGCTCTACAGTAAAGACAATTTAGTGAAATTGCTTTCTCGACCCGTGTCGGACTACAGTCATTTATCCCATGACTCCCTCCACTAAGCCGGTGCAAGGTATAATCCCGCACAGCGGCGAAGATGTTGTTCCTCACAACAAGAACACTCGAAATTTCCCTTTTACCCGAAGAAAGTCTTGGCAATTGCGTTGTCATCATCGTGATCCAGCCTTCAGGGGCGTGCTTGCGATTTTTGTTTGCTTCTCAAGGATCTAGGAACACCCCCAATTGTGCCAATCTCTACTACCTACCGGAGAAAACTAAGGTAAAACTTGCCAATGTACTATATAGTGATTGTTTTCCCCTGTTTAAAAGTGCTTCGTTGATAACTAAGAAATAGAACCGTTTAATTCTTTTGTAATATTAAAAGTGAGGCAACCTTCAGTTGCCCAGCATTTCATTACTCGTTAAGGTTAAAGTTTCATTACCTCTGTAAACTCCAACGTCGCTGGCTGCGTAGATCTGTTCATTAAAGTAAATATCGTAAATCAATGACGGCGAGCTTTCGGTTGGACGTCCCAACACGCCTGTGTTTAGCCCATAGTTCTTTTTTTGCTTGTTCTAAATTGTACTACTTGTGAGCTACATTTTACTCGATAGATTTTGGATGCAGTTAAAGTATAGTACGATCTTTTATTCTGGTGTATTTTATTGTGTGCATGAACTTTGTAGACATTATATACAGGAGGAGGCACAATAAAGGTGAGTTCGATTCCCGTAAGCTGCTGGCTCTTCGGCCCTCCACGAGAACCTGCAATTAGCTGTGGTTTGGAAGGTGGCGCCCGTTAATTTTTGACTTATCTTGTATACTACTACCTTCCCTTAAGCGTTTCTCGTGAACCACCCCTACTTTTTTGAGTTAAGCCGAAGGCACTTCCGTCTTTCCTGCTGCGGTACAACGAAAGAACTCGTTTCGCTCGTAATATGTTCTGTTTCTAATGTAAAGTTCATGTTTGAGTGTAGAGTATTAATAAACGTTGAGAAATCACCAATAAATTCAAATGAACTATTTAAACATGCTAAAATATCATCAACGTAACGGAACCAAAATTGAATCAACTTATTTCGTTTGCTCAATTCATCATTTTTGTTGATAAAAATATTACCGCATTACATCGATTATAAGACACATATGTTTCCCTACTTTGTGTCTATGTATTTAGAGTGCGTCTTTTACTCGATGGCTTATTACCAAGGTACTGGTGGCTGACGGGAAGCTTTCCGGCTTACAAAAATAAGGTGCGGTTTATATTGGATGTAATAGGGTATTTAATAAGTAAATATACTCTTGAGGAGGTATTTGTGAAAACATATTGGTGACGTCGAAACTAACTAGTTTGCATTGTGATGATAAACTTAAACTGGACAACTTGTAGATGAATTCGGAAGAGTTTTCAATTGATTATTTTCGTGTGTATTTTAAATTAGTAACTATATTATTGAATGTTTTTGCTAACATGTGGTTGGGTGCGTTTATGTATGAGATTACCGGTCTAATAGGCATTTGGGGTTTACGTAGTTTTATTAAACTGTATAGTTTTGGTGATTGTGGGTTTGGGCGTATCATTTTCATTGTTCCAAAACCAAAACACTGAATCGATTATAATTAGGCTTCTGGGTCACAAGAGCAACGAATATAATATTGTATCAAACAGATGTCAGATCTATTATAATAAGAAAAACGTTGAGTTGGACGAAAAAGAAAAAAGACAAAAAACATGTAAAAGAGATCAAAGGGGGTAAATAGAGCGACAAACAGATAAAAATGGTTAAAAAACTATTTAGAAATGCTACTTAAAAATACAGTAAAGAAAAATGTGTGAGTGTGCACTTACGAAACATGCTATTGTTGAACAAAAATATTGATATTGCAATTGCAAGGAGATTTACAGCTAAAGGAAGATGGAAGAAAGAGAAAAGGTATCTTGCTGAGCTGTTTATAATACAACTATATTCAGAATAACAGAAAAACACACCCAAATAAACAGGAAACAGGAAGTAGTATAAACAATACATTTTTATTTTCATACTTCTCTTCGTTAACTCTTTTTCCCATATCTGTAAATTTTCTTGCAAGTCCTTCTATTTTGCAGCGCAGATCATAATATCGTCAGCAAAGGCACAGTCTGATACGCTTACTGGTGTTAATCTATTGTAGCCTATATGCGGGTGGGCATGAACTGCGACGATATTACCTGCACCGCTTAATACGCTTATCTGACTACGGATTACCGTATTTGAAAAATACATGAACTGCGACGGACAACAATTTAATCCTCATTAATGATTTCTATATTGCAATACAGAGTTTGCACGAAAAACGGGAAATTCGCAATTGTCAAATGAAAAAACGAATAGAGTTAATAGGCAAGAAGTTAGAAGCATAAAGCCAAAACCCGCAGTTAAGATTTAATTTTGTAAAGCGTGTATCATTTACCAATAATTTATAATGTAGCTTTAGATATTTTTTTGATAAAAAACTGACGTAAAATGATAATAAATAAAAATTATTGTGCTAATATTTGTATACCTAAGTATACGTATTATTTTGCAACTTGATGAAATATACTTTGCTTAAAAGCAGTACATATTTTTCTCAACTTACAAAATATTCTTCTATTACAAATAAAGGTTTCCTTTATAACATTTAGCAAATTTAATGATACAAAAATCGGTTAATCGGCAACGAGTGTAATAGTCAGATAATACCATCGCAGTTCATGTGCCCTACCTGAGAGGTACCGTCGCAGTTCATGTGTCCATCTCATCTTAAGTAGGGCTACCTCTCATTAAAGGATTAATATCGTTGCAGTTCATGTACACCCCCTATATGCATCTTCTTGATTTTAGTTGCTGTTTCTTTGATTACGTCATCCATTATTATTATAAATAATGTTGGGCTCTGTCGGGGCCAAAATTGGTGGCTCCAACGTTTGGTTTCTTCGTACAAATTATTAGGAACTAATGGGGCTCCAAATGGGTTCGAAGGACCACCGGGATATTTGTGATCCCGGAATTTATTATTGTGGAGAAACCATCTAGTTTCTCCAGCGTAATTGTAATTAAAAATACTGAGTTCAAAATACAACCATTTATTTTATATATTCGCAACATAAACTGGTCGCTTCTAAATTTGCACTTGAACTGCTGGTCTGTCTTAAAAACTACCTGGACCCAACCCCGCTCCCTCTCCAAGGGATTCTCGGAAGAGCTGCCCTTTCGGTCCATGTGACGGGTACCGAACATCCCGGCCCCCATTGAACTGACTCATGTTCAATCGTTGGAATTACAATATTAAATTTTGTACATAAATATACAAGATAAAGATTAACCTAACGAATGTCATACAAAATTATTTAACTACCTAAT
>JABXWE010061341.1:0-16980 GCA_014611495.1 Limonius californicus
TTGCCGGATAACACTGTATGATGGTCGTGTGTCCATGTCAGCATTAGGTTATTGGCTAATTTAATGTTATTACTAATAATTGCCGGTGGGATATATATATATATATATATATATATATATACTGCTCAACAAAATTAGGGGAACACGTTTTTCAGCGCCTATAAGTTTTCCAGCAAATGATGGAAGCAGGATTTTTTCTTGTTTTATTATTCTCTAGACCTTTATTGACAAAGTGCAAAAAGAATTACAGTGATTCGTTTGTTCGTTTTCATCGTAGACGCCAAAATGTAAAGGAAGTCTTAGAACAAAGTACTTTTTGACCACAAAGCAAACATCTGAAACTCATCAAATTAGTCATTGGACACTGTAAAATCGTCAGTTTTTACTTTTTCAATGCTTCTGAGTCCAAAATGCGTTGTTTAAGTGAAATTGAAGTCGCGAGGGCTGTTGGTTTGTTTCAAGATGGTCGATTTATGCGATATGTAACAAACCAGCTCCAATCGACTCCATCTGTTATCTGCAGACTTGGCATAGGTACCAAGAAACGGGTAGATATTCCAGGAGAATTGGACAAGGCCGTGAAAAAAAAACTACCCCTCGAGACGACCGGTACATTGTTAATTCTTCGGCGACGAACTGCTACTGCTCGTGAGCTGCAAAATCTACTTTGAAATGCCACCGGTGTGACAATTTCTGATCAGACAGTTAGAAGACGACTCAAAGAAGTCAATATGACTTCTCGCAGGCCTGTACGAGCTCCTCGCTTGAGCAGGAATCGTAAAGTTAGCCGTCTAAACTTTGCTTGCGTACATGTGCAACGGCAACTTCGACACTGGAGGTCTGTGCTTTTTACAGACGAGTCGCGGTTTTGTCTAACTAGTTGCGATGGTCGTATACGAGTGTACAGACGTCCTGGAGGGCGATACACTGCCGCGTGTGTACAGGAAGTGGACCGATTCGGAGCTGGATCGCTCATGGTGTGGGGTGGCATTAGTATAGATGGTCGCACAGACTTGGTTGTCGTTCCCCAGCGTCTCAACGCACAAATTTATGTTAAAACGATTCTTCAAGAGCATGTTGTGCCATTTGCGAACAATGTCGGCGATGGCTTTATCCTACACTAGGATAATTGTAGAGTTAATACATCTAATTTAAAAATAAACTTCCTCCAGGAACAAGAAATCCATGTGATGGGGTGGCCAGCCATGAGTCCAGACTTAAATGCCATCGAACACGTTTGGGATTTACTCGACAGGCGCATTAGGAAGCGTACTGGTGCACCTAATACTCTTCAGGGGTTGGCTGAGGCCCTTGTAGAAAAATGGCGAAATTTACCATAAGACATGTGAAGACGTCTTATTTGTAGCATGCTTCGACGTTGCCAGGCTGTTATTGGAGCTAATGGAGGGCACACGCGCTACTAAAACTTGGTATTCGGGCGTTAACAGAATTTTCATTGCCTTCTAAGGGATAAAACACATTTCGATTTTGGTAGTCTTCTCAATAGTTTGGTGTTACTCAAGAAAACCGTTTAATTAGAACATATTTGTTGTTTGTATCTTGTTAAGTAATGTTGAAAGAACAATATACTAAAGTTGGTACTTGCGTCTGTCTTTAATTTAAAAAATTATGCACGGGTAAAGAAGTGTTCCCCTAATTTTGTTGAGCAGTGTAAATATGTATATCAGTTACCAAATTTCAAAATGAATTTAGTTGCAGTAATGGATGTGCTGGATCAAAATATGTACATGCTAATGCATGGTAATGGCACAGACAAACCACTCGAGGTTAGTTGCTAAGTTAAGGTTGTTGTGAATAACAGCTGTCAGAAATACCGGCAGACGGTTTATTAGTCGATATTTATGGTAGATTGGTCTATTTTATGTTCGTTGTTATTATAAACGTAAATTTTTAATTTGTATGCCAGATGCGTTACTACTTTAGGTTTGTTGCTAATAAGAACTAAAATATGGAAGGAAAACGAAAACTGCCGAAATTGGTATTTATTATGTATTATCGATGTATATACTAATTTAATTGCTAATTTAAGATTATTAATAAACATTGCAAACCTATATTGGTGGGTTGTTTTGCCATGCTTAAGCGAAAGTGACGAGTAATATAAGAGTAAGTAAAACATCGATTCTGGATTTGAAACCTACCCATTAGTCGTTCGGATTCGACGTTAAACTGTAGGTTCCCTGTGTTTCTACCTTAGCGCTGAGGGAAAAACACCCCAGCATGCATGGGATGCCCGGCAGTGGCACGAAAAGTCTGTCAATGATAATTTTAGTAAGGAAAATAGGTTTCCCCATCCCTATTTCTATTTTCAGTATCTCTATACACGAGTCTAACCTGTTAGTATCAACCAATTAGTGTATCTTCACCCTTATATAAATTCTCCTTAGTGTAATTATTTTGTAATACCCGTGCAGCTATAAAAGTAGACTAGTGGTGTGAAGACTTATCCTGAAGTCTTGCAGCTACAATGCGGTTAGCGGACAAATGTTCCAATTTTAGCACCTCTGAAATTTACGATCAAGTTTACTGCGACTAGGATACCTGCACGAGTGGAGTTAGTCTTAAATCAGACCACAAACTCGACCGTATTTCTGAAATCCTGTTAGGAAAATGTAATCTCAAGTTTTAATATGCGGTGGTTGAATAAATTCGTTTCTTAATCGTTGCCGTAATAACAATATTCCCAGTCGTTAACGATTATCGATATATCGGTGTCTTGATTGATGATGGGGTGTTTGATGCTTCGCAACATATACGTTGTATATTGTGACGTGTCACATCTTGAAGGTCTGGAAATATAATAGATTTTGACAGCTCAAATCGGAAGGTTCTGAGCTTATATGCTCAGTTTCATATGAAATGCACCACCCTTTAAAAATAAAGCTACGTGTTTGAATATTGCTAAAATAATGTTTTATTATTGCGTATGAAATGATCACTATTTCCATTAAAAAAATCAAGTGGTTGTGGTGTTCGTCTACTGTCTCTCATCAACTTGTTGCTTACACACAAAACAACATCTAGTAAACATTAATTAGTTGTTTCGAGATCTTGTTACATTTTGTGACAGAATTAATGTTTTAAAATGCCTCCAGTAAGACAACGTAGAAATTTTAACTATATTTCCGATTTTGACAGAGGTCGTCTTATCGACATGAAGGAAGCTGGGCTTTGTTTTCGTGAAATTGGTAGAAGGGTAAATCGGAACCACACTACAGTTGCACGAATATGGTCTGCTTGGTCAGAAGAAGGCATTCAGCGACATCGTCTAGCTGGTAGACCTTCAGGTAGCAGCAATGTTCGTGAAGATCGACTTCTTCGAAGAATGGCTACACGAGACCCCTTTCAAACAACAAGGTCTGTTGCTGTAGACTGGATGCGAGCTCTTCCCCGCCTCGTGTCAATTTCTTCTTTTGGACTGCGATCCTACCATCCATTCCAACGGCTCCCTTTAACTGCACATCACAAGGCTGTTAGGCTTGCTTGGTGTCAAAAGCGGCAGCATTGGAATCATCAATGGAACGACATTGTCTTCAGTTACGAATGAAGGAAGGTACGCTGATATCGAGGAGAAAGACGAAATCTAGATTTTGTTGAAAGACGCCATACAGCTTTAACACCTGGAGTTATGGTTTGGGGAGCGATTTGCTTCGGTAGAAGATCACCTCTTGTGTTCGTGCCAGGCAGTTTAAATGCTCATCGCTATATTCATAATGTCTTGGAACCGATGCTAGTACCATCCATACAGACGTTGCCAACGGTATTTTCCAAACGGATAACGGACGTCCACACACTGTAAACATTCCCAGAACGTACCTCCAACAAGCAGAATTGCAAATGTTGCCCTGGCCTGCACGATCACCGGACTTATCGCCGATCTTTGGGACATGATAGGTCGGCGACTAAGATTATTGCCAAGAGCTCCTAACAAGTTAGGCGAGCTGAGACTCCAACTTGAGGTTATATGGAACGAGATAACCCAGGAGAACATAGAACAGTTGATAGAAAGCATACCACGACGAGTAAATGCTTGCTTTGCTGTTCATGGCGATGTTACCCATTATTAATTTTGTTTTCGTTGTTGTTATTGTTTTCTTATAATTGTTAATCTTTTTTATGAAAACCTGATCATTTCATACGCAGCAATGAAACATTATTTTAGCAAAGTTTTAAACCTGTAGCTTTATTTTTAATGGGTGGTATAGTTCATGTGAAACGAAGTGTATGGTATATCTAATATAAAATAAGTTATATACGTTTTATTTAAATTTTGTTGATACTAAAAATAGCGTTGGGATTCAAAACAGGGTACTTATTCTGATCCAAATTCATCCATCCAATATGTTATATCGTAGTTTAAACGTGATGCCTACGTTTGCAGTTTCTTTGTTTATGTAGTTATAAATAGAATTTTGTTTTTTGACCTTAAAACTTTGTCGCATTCTGTTACCTTGCATACGTTGTTTTCATGGTCTTGATTATCTTTTGTAAATTATTATATGGTTAAAAGCATTACACAATTTTGACATAGTTCCTTCTATAAATATGAACATATCAACATCTTGAAATCTGGATCGTTATTTCCGATTAATTCTTTGATAATCCTTGGGTTTAGATTAATTTTTATTTAAATAAAGCATTGAAGGTAATTAAGATTTGCAACAATCTAATGTCCAAGGGGTACAAATCAAGATGCTACATGCATTATATGTCTTAGTAGTTATATATTTTTAAGCAGTATTGGTGTATAAATGAATATATTCATGAAATACTCATTCTTGCATTAATTATAGTTTCTACACGGTTTTTTTAATCTGCAAACTGAAGTAGGAACGATTCTGCAAATAGAATAGACTAATAAGATATAGCGTGGTGGGAGCTCAGTTGACAGAGCGCTTGCTTTCTGAGCAAAACTTCGATGGTTTGGATTATACTTCCCTAAATTACTATGCAGCGTTGTCGTGTTATTGCCCACCACCAGACAATATCCCAATTCTGGCAACCGTGGGATCTCATTGCCAAAAACCTCTTATAGAATGTCTGTCATTTGGATTCAACGTTAATTTGTAGATTCCCGTGCCAGGGAAGAGCCGGTGTCCACGAATAAGGTACAGGTACAGCGGTTTGTCAATTGAGCTACAATTGCAGATTTAGCTTTGTAGAATCATCGGTGGTGGTCATCGGCATGAGAAGACAGGAAATGAGAAGGTTAACCCAAAAATACAAAGGAAAATGTTTGAAGTACAGAAAAGTATAAGCAGTTCGTAGGTTTTTTTTATGAGAAACACATATAACCATGTAGGAAAATATAAAATTAAACATAGATATCATCCCTTTAGGAACCTTTTCTTTAACAGTCTATTTCTCCCACTGATGGGTTCTAGGACTCGTTCCTTTTTAGTGCTTCTTCTTAGCGCTAAGGTAAAAGTACATGGAACCTTCAAGTCAACGTTACATCTAAATGACATAAATACAACAGACAGTTTTTGACCGTGATTGCCAAGACCTGATTGAGAAATTGTGCTTCGCGGGTTGCAGCACTCTATTTCTATATTTTTGACCTTGAATCCAAGCGATATTCGACGTTTTTTCGTCAACAACCCATAGGGGACCCTTAATTATCACAATATTTGGAACACCTAATTAAGTAGGTTAGCAATTAAGTTGTCGTCTTGAGTAGGACCATTGCCACTACTTAAACTATCCAAAGTAACTATCCAATAAGGGAAGTTTAACGCTAATAAATAAACCTTATACATTATATCCTAGTTGGGGTTTGCTGTGTTTAATCCATCGGCATGTTCAATACAAAATTCCAATCCGAGTTCGGCATTGGCCAGTTGTCTGAATTAAAAACATTATCCGTTTTTTGAAATAACAGCAATTTAATTCTATGACAGAATATACTTATTTGCTTCAACAATTTGAAATCTTCTAATTTTGTGGACAGTACTTGGTTTATCAAATCTATGATTTTTAACTAAGGTAGATGTTCTTGAAACCCGATTTACGTTTAGTTTGCCCAATATATTTTTGATTACAATGAGAACAGTCAATTTCGTAAATCCCCGACTTTTTCAAAGTTTTCACTAAATCCCTAGGGTTTGCTAATAAGGTCTAAAAGTTGTTTGAAAATATCCAATTTTAGATATTTTTACGCTCAATTTGTATAATAATCAGATATGGTGAAAATTTCCATTTGCTGTTTTCTACTACTCCGAAACGCTAAAACGCTGCACGTGGGAAATACTTGAATACCCAGCCGCTTGCATTCAACATTCAGACCTTTTAATACTTTCGAACGTTGTTTTCTTTCCATTTTCAGCAACCACTGCTTAGTAATCGTAATATCTAGGGCGGCGAGAACTAATTTGAATATTACGAAATAAGAGAACGGAGCGCAGAAAACCGCGAACATACATAATAAACGAACGAGCGAGTGTAAAGTGCATTGGCAGCAAGAAAAGCTTGTTCCTGTTTCTGATTTAATCGCGAATTGGGCAGGCAGACGTGCGTGCAGTGGCGTGAACCAAGCAACAGATAATTCTGCTCCAAAAGTGTGAACTGATGGATGGAATCGTATCACAAATGTATCAGGAAAGTAGATTAAGAGTGTCAACGACCGTCCTTTCAATAGGGTGAAGGGCGGATGCAAAAGACTTATATTTTAACACCTATCTTGAATCGTTTTCTAAAAACTGCTTTATGAAAAGAACTTCATTTCAGAGATGAATTCCGATGAAAAATGATAGGACACTTTGCGAACTTTCGTATACTCTGATATTAGTCTTCGCATGTTTACAACACTATATTCATTACTGGTTTAAACAACATTGACAACTTCCGTTTTCAGACTGATTTTCTGAATTTTGTAAAGATCCATTCAAAAGATTTGGAGTTTCGACAAATAGACGCAATTAAAAATGGGGAAGTGAGTGGGCGCTATCCCACTATATGAAAGTAAACAAGGTGACTATATTACCAATTCTATATGTTGTTTTTAATTATATATTCACAGAAACAGTACAGCAATCTTGTATGTATTTAAAACTCTCAGTAGATTTCGCAAAATTAACATGTAATCGTACTTAAAGTTTCCACTGATGGATTAAAGAAGTTAAGCAGAGTTTATAAAGGGGAGTGTCTTGTTGAATTAGGAGGAAGAAATTAAGCTTTGTAGCATTTATCACGTCTTAAAATTTAAACCAAACCTTGTGATAATTTTATGGTCAAACTATCAAGAGGGAGAATAAATAAAATTGAAAATCCATTTCACACGTACAATACGAAAAATGAATAACACAAGTATGTATGTATCATAACAAATGTATTATCAACATGTTTTTGTCATTACAAAGGCTAATTGTCTAATATGAAACTGTTATACGACCGCGCGGTCACCACTTGGATGGGTGACCAAAAACCTACTCTAAAACACTGCTACCCCTGGTGCCTCGGAGAACATTTAAAGCCGCCTGTTCCTCTCTGTTAGTGCGTCATGTTATTACCTTAAACAGAGTTAAAGTGCGGAACTGCCTTCGGGTAATCTCGCAAACACTTTCCATACGGAGTTTTTTTATCAGATGACCTAAATAAAGTGGTATGGTCGTAGAGTTTTAAAACCTTTTATATACCAAGAAATATTCTGAAAAAGCTACACAACGTGTGTCCAAGATTGCTACTAACACGTAGTTTCACTTTATAAATGAACTTGGGCTAATCATGAATTCAGAATTCCCCGAAGATCAGCGAAGAATGGTAGATATTATTGACACAATATATAAATTAAAAAACTAAATTGTCTCATAGACCGAACTAGATACTATATCATCACTTGTATAGTAAATGTGTTCTGTTTATTTGCTGCTTTGGACTATTCGTGAGGAAGCTCTCAGGGTAAAAGAAAAAGGGCATAAGGTCTGGCGAACAAGGTGGCCATTGACACATTTCCGAACACATAGACTCTTCGGAGGGCAGATTTTTGTAATGAGTATAGTTCTGCTACTCATTTCAACTTACCTTCAACGCAGAGGTACTTTGTTTTAAGGCTGTTTTACACTATCTGATAGATCAATAAATAAATTATCGAATACAAACAAGAAGAATTTTAGATTTTATTCTAAAAATCGAACTGTATGTTGACGCTGAATGCAAGAATATGGCCATTTGCACACGGCGCGATTAAACAATGCATTCGGCTGTCAGACTACATTTGGCTATACATATTATAATAATAAGTGGCGTCCATTCTAGCTTGGAATCATTTCCGCTCCTTATTGTAGCTCTACACATCCATTTTACAAAGTAGAGTAGTCCCTATACTTCTGTTTCTAAGTTGTTCATAAGTTTTCGTACCATATAGCTTCTTGATATGATTGCATTAATTAATAGGCAGATAAAACGGTAATCGATCATATCGGCCATTGTGCCGATTAACCGGTAACCGCTTTTCGCCCGATTAATCAGTTTTGAAAATTGACATTTCTTATTTTTTTATTATTAGACCAAGACCAATTAATCGGTAATCGGCCAATTTGTTTATTGATGCAACGCTACTTCTTGAACTACTTGCCTCCATTGCTTTCTATCTTACACCCTGTCGAACCAGTTATTATCTTCTTAGGTTTTCCTTCAGTTCTTCTTTCCATCAATTCCTTGATCTTGCTCTGGATCTGTTCATACGAATACAAAGATATGATAAGCGAGAGAGTGGAAAGACTATCGTATTGACTGTGTTAATAAGAATCCTAGCTTTGCTACATACATTACGACAATTACGCCATAGTTATATGGCAACACTGGATAAGGTTTTTGGTCACGCTACCTTTGTATTTTGGTTAACCACGATATTTTATCATGTGGTGTGAAAGAACTACTATGCGATGTAATTTATCGTCCGTGACAAATCGTTACGTTGTAGCGTTGTTTAAAAATAGCCTTATTGTCCTGCCTTTTATAGCCAACTATTCTGCCGGTGCAAGAAAGAAAAAAGCTGCTAAAGTCATATCTGTAGGCTTGCCATAAAGCAAGTTGCAACAACAGTAAGTCCACCAGATTTGAAATAATTCATAATGGAGACCCATTTACTGTTTCTGTCGGACCTTGTATATCTCTGCGGTTTGTGTTTAATTCTTCTTCCATTTCTAGAAGCCCTTGGTAGACATATTATAATTGTTTTTGTAATTTTTAACCTAGACTCATGTTTACAGGGTTTCCCAGGTTTCTAAATTGGAATCAAGGGATGTTACCATGATATTTAAAATAGTAGTAGTAGTAAAATCCACTGTGTTTTATAATACTGCATTCTTAACCTAGTACATTATTTAACTTTTAGCGGAAAATAATGTTTTTTTTTAAATGGTAGTAATAGTATGTAGTAACAAGAGTTGGTTTACATTCCCAGCGAGAAAACAGTTCCCTGTGCTTTTTGTCTGTGGTTAATGTAGCTCGGAAACCCTGTATATTAAAATTAGATATAAATTACCATATTCGAAATATAAAACTATTTAAAATCGCCATGGTTGAATAAATTCAACTAACAATAAAACTTTAACCATTCGCAAATTAGGTCATTCAACAATAGTGCCCATTAAAACCAAAAAAACTTTGCTTAGTTAAATTCCAGTAGATATTTACTCAGTTCTTATTATCTTAATTTTTGTGTGTGGAATTTTAATGATCCTCTTCACATGAACCTACTGTAACTGGTTTTTAAAAGAAATGTTTTTGGGCTTTCACACGTCTCGCAGTACCATAAACGTTATAACATTCTGTTGTTATTGGTTTGTAAATGGAGCGTCCTCACTTCTGCAATGCACCTAAACTTTTTAGTAACCGTTAAACCGAAATTATTCGGCAGAAGGTACAAGTGTTACACACCGTTAGAACCGCAAAAACACGATTTACAACTTTTACTAAAGGAATTTGCCACAAACCTAACAGATCGTAAGTTGTAACGTTACCTACAGAAATTTATTACATTGCGTAGGAACCTCGTAGCCATGTCGATTCCGCCCTTTTTAGTAAACTTTGCATCGTTGCTTTGTTGCTGAAACGGCTTTTGTTACTAATAGAAACACCTATTTGAAAATATATCTTTAAAAATCACTTCTTCAACCGCTTTGTAAGTGATGTGTAAGTTAGCTTTACGAAGCTGTTTGGAATTGAAGTTTTCACACCGCAGGTTGGTTTGATCTTGGTTTTCATTAATATAGGTTATTTGGTAGCATTTGCCTATCCTATCCTATTTGTGTTTTCTTATTTGTAAACAATGTAAATTTAGATTTATTGTAATATGTTCCGGTATATGTACACAAATATGTATTTCGGGGAAAGTTGGACTTTTCCTGTGTGAAATTGATAAAACTATTTTGTGCTAGAGGGTAACACATTTCAATGATTTTAATAAACTGTTTAATTTAATTTAGTAAAAATAGGAAACTTTTAATAAAAATATATATTAGTTTCCTTATATATAAACAGATTACACCCTCGTGTGATATCAAAATGTGTTGAAATCTACCAGCACTATGTTTTAAAAGTAGGATTTTGTGTTTTGTTAAATATAAGAAAGTTATTTTATAATTAAGGTTTAATTAAATTTTATAATTTTCTTCTTTCTTCTGATTGGCTGAAAAAAGTCAGGAGATTTGCTTCAGATATGTTTGTATTGTCACATTCCTAAGCAACGCTCGCTGGAAACTCATTTTTTCTTTCTGTTGCCTAGCAATCAATGTAAAAAAAGCTGAAGTTGAAGCCGAAAGTGAATTTTAATTATTAAATAATCGTGAAATCCAGTATCTGTGTGGGTCGACTTTATCTGTTAATCGACACTCTTCTGTTTTTGACATCGAGTGACATTTGTAGTATCGTAATGTGGTGAAATGTGGAAGTTCCTACAATAGTAAAAAAATTTTACACCTTCTAATTAATTTTACCTCGATGGAACTGGTAATTAAATTTCGTCAGTAATTATTGGAGAATTTAAACATAGGCCTGACATAAAACATGTTTTGTAATCTGAGTTTGTACAAGAGGTTAAATTTTTGACAAGTGCTGCGGTTCATGAATTACGCAAATTTTTTTAACATTCACATCAGCAAGTAATGATAAATAAAATTCAGAAATCTGCTACTTACCTGTGAGAACTAATACATCAATGAGACCACCAATTAGTCAAGAAATTTTACGATCAAGCTACAAGTGTACCTTTAACGTTTCTGAAGAACAAATAATGAGAATTACACCGGGGGATGAAATGTTAAGGCAGGTATTACAATGTCAAGGTTGGTTCATTCTAAAAGTGTGTTGATTGTTTCAATTTTGTTAATTTACTTCTTCTGCCATTGTTATTTAGTTGATAAATTGTTAAAATTTAAAAAGGGAAGCTTAAATAAACTGGAAAATATACTTATAATTAACTTAACAGGTAACATAGCGATATATTTGTATAGAAGTAATAAATATTTGAAATTGAAAATTGATCATTTTAGAAATATGATTTATTCCACGATAGTACTGTGTGGAGAAATTGAATACCATTGTTGTTATTGGAAAAAACCCCTTACAAGTTATAGAACTGCTGCATTTTTTTGAAGTAGGCACCACGAGAACTTCAACTGTCAGAATCTGTAAAACAAAACTGATTTTCGCATCCTTTTATTTTTTTTCATTCATTCATCCTACAGTTCCCTCCCGGAACCGCTTTCGCACTACTTCGGGAGGGTGCGGGCGTCCCTTACATACTAGCCATTCATGCAACATGCACCCTAAGCTTTACTAAGTGGAATACAGTCGCCTCAGCCGGGGTTCGAACACGCCCATTTCACTGTGACCTCGAGTGACATCGCGTATTCGCACTGCTCCACCGAGGCCCAACATTCAATTTCTGAAATCGAACCCGTGTACCTTGGGTAGTATAGCTTCACAGACAAGACGCTACGTTATCGCATTCCTTAAATTAGTTTATTGCATTTACATTCTCGATAATAAAAGATATGAACAGACTGAAAATATAGGAAGTTTGATACAGGTTTTGTTTACTTTGAAAGTTATAGTTCAGTGTTTCCACCCTAACTTCGGTAATTTCACTTAAGTTGGATTTCCTTGTTAAGAAGGAAATGATGAAATTAAAGAAGAAGTGAATAAGTGAAATAACCATAGATATTGTATTATATTAAGTGAACACCATTGCATAATAATTTTGTTTGAAATCTGTCACATGACAATATGTTACATATTAAGCTAAAGCACTGATTTCGTTTTTAATTTTGTCATCGGATATGTTAATCATCCCCTGTTTTCCTTAATTGGTTTTGATTGCCTTTGTGCACTGCCCACGCAGGAATACTACTACAGGCTACAAAAATTAAAATTCCACAGTGGCCAAAAATTCGCGATATTAAAATCCTTCCTGCATCCAATTTTTGATGAATTTACCCGCATTTTAGCTGGTGGCGAGAGTTTAATAACATGCTGGGTGGTCTTTGGCTGAAAATTTTATACTTTTATACTTTTATACTTATACCTTTTTCAAGAGTTGTTGGCGTAAAGCGTAATGCTGACTAAATAAGCTTCTAGAGGGATAAAATTGAAAACTTGTGTAGAAACAGCACGGATAAGAGGGCCGGATCGATTTTCCTCTATCCTTGAGGTGAGCCTTCTGTAGAAAAGGGAAATTGATTTTTGGGTGAGAGGTGTACTTGAGAATGATCCCAAAATTCGCAAGTACTCACAAGAAAAGCTAACAATCGGTACACAGGTGGTTTTAGAACCTTGTTTGCATAAGATCGATGATTTGGATTTAATAAATACGTGTTAGGATTCAGCTTTTTGACAGGGATGTCAATTTTTATTAAATTCAAATTATTTCCCATTTATTGATCGTTGACAGGTATTATCTACATTTGTCAGCGTGAAATATTGAAATATGGTTGGCATTTCCATTAATTAAAGGGGAGAGTGTCTAGACACGCGTATGTAATGTTATTAAAATTGCGTACTATGAATCAGACTGAGAACCGACAGGCCATTTATATCAATTTAGTATCATTCCTATAATTTTGTTACCAGTTACCAAGAACATCCGTTTTAAGTACAATTTGAAGCGTTAGATAACGCACTTTTTAGCTAGTAAAAATGCGAAACCCAAGAATATGATTGTAAGACAAAATCAGCTTGAATGGGTGCTGTATAACGAAACGTATGCCCACGAATTATGACAACGTTTCATTAAACGATCGTTTTTGTAAGCCCCGAACGAACTGATGTAATTGGTTTTTTGGCTAGCACTGTGAGGAGGGGGGGTTCGCGCAAAACTATTGCAGGAAGAAACTCTTGATTGTCACAATATATGGAGTAAGTTAAAATAAGTGAGCGCCTCCCTCTCACGTCACAGCTAAACGAAGATCGTCGTGAAAGGCCAGGACCGTCAGCTTTCAGGAGCCGAACCTACCTTGTTGTGCTTCCTACTCATCTCAGTATATCTCACAAAATGCATACGAAAAGAAAAATATACAAAAATGAGAAGTCATAACTTATTACACAACGGGTACATACGTATATTAAATAATAGTTTTATACAGTTACACGGAAAAACTTAAGAACTAGGATCAAAGTAGGGTCTGATATATAAATTGTTCACATGCATAAATGTAAATGTATATATAAGGAAAGAGTTTCGTGATTTCCGAACGTTCCCTTGAGCCGCGACTGACTATGACGTTTCCTGTAAATACCAGAAAAGCTGCGTAGTCAATATCAGTTCTCAACACAAATAAAATTAATTATTAAATTACTTAACAATTGGCAATAAACGGTTGCTTTATTCCATGAAAAATACAACTCTATATACTTTTTACAAATCAAAGCACCTTTGCAAACAAATAATCTTATCATTGCTTACAATCTCCTCTAATAACTGAACGTATGTATCATTTTTACGATAATTCAGCGACAGAGTAGCGGAAGGCAACAAGGTTCACTTGACTGACACCCCAAGAAGAAGAAACGGGAGAAAGAGACGTCACTGGCAAGCGAAACAAAGTAATGAAGAACTGGACAGTTTTAACAGATTGAAGAATTTTTGGAACAACGAAGTAACGTCTACGAACTGGTTGTTTTAAACACTAAACGATACACTAAAGCACAGAGTTTTTGTAGAAAAAGTTCACGGAAACGTTAAAAGGGGTAACGGGGTTAATTTTATGCGTATAACACGGTAAGAGAAATTTTACGGTATTCCCAACTAAGTTATATATATATATATATATATATATAAGTTTATATATAATCTGACTACATCTTTGAATATTATTGGTAGGAAACCTAACTACAAGAGCAATGTGAACCCCACCCTATTTTCACTGAATACAAACCGTCTGCACGCTTCGAATGGCTAGCTAAGACGTTTGTTCAGCAGAAAAACAAACCAGCCTAAAACGTACTGGGCGGAAAACGTACGGGATATTTTCCGGAAATGCCTCGAAAAGTACGTCCTACCCGTCTCGAGAATTCTAATTGGCGTTAGCCAATAAAAACACATAAACCAGCGATAACTCTTTGAATAATCAAAATGTGGCGTAAGATGCGCTATTACGAATTAAACTAATGGAATTAAACAATATATAACAAAGTAAGACATCAAATACAAGATAAACCAAATAAGTCAATACGCAGACTTTTGAAGGCAGTTATTATTTATTTATTTATCGTATGGCTCTTTGACACATTAAAAGAGAATTTCAAAATATAAAGCATTACTAGAATATAGAATACAATACAGCATAGAACATAAAATAATAATAAGACATACTTTAAAAGGTTACAAACGAACATCTAATCTATTTATGTTATCTATCGACTCTAGGGTCGCCATCAGGAAATCTTCTGGTCTGCCATTTCTGCCACTTCTGACGAAATGAAAGATGACAATCGTAGTGATAATGACGATGTTTTACCTACATGTGAATATTGGCTTTATCTTAAAAATATATAGATATTTACATAACTGCATAACTAAATTGAGACGGTCGTAGACTTGAGGGGGTTCAGTTCCTAGTACCGGAACATCCGATGTTTAACGGCAGTTCTGTTTTGCTGTCAATGGCAAACCAGCGTGGTATTGTGTCTAGTAAATCTTTTCTGGAGTAGAAGTGTTTACACGGAGCACACATTAAGCTGTAAGTCCTCTATGTCTATGATACTTTAAAACCCATGCATAGGAGAGAAGATCGCTACATCTCATAGGAGATAGAGTACTTAAAGAAGAAGAAGAAGAATATAACCAATACAATAAACTTTTAAATATCTCTTGTACCTTGTTTTGGCGAAACTATAGATACTTCAAGATACCAAATTATCATTGCAGAAGTATTTGTAGAACAACTTTGGGCCGACGAATCGCAAGAACGTTGTTCCGTGTACTATTTTTATTAAGTTTTCTAAGAAAGAATAATTTTGCTATACCGAAATCCCGTAATTTTCTACTCCCATTTATATTCTATAAAATTTTACCAATCAATTTTTACTGACACACAGAATGAATCTTCAACCATTAATTTTCGGAAATCAGATTTACCATTGAAAGACTTTTAGTCTAACGTACAACCATTGTCAAATACATTCATGTTCTGGGAATTGTATGGTTATGTAAATGTCACTATAAAAAATAATATGTCGTCATTATGCGAACAAAGCTAAGACATACCCTCTGTGGCTTTTTCGTTCAAAAGCGCCATAATATTTTTTAGACTAAATTCGTTCTGATACGTGAAAAAAAATTTAAATTCGGAATTCCAAATTTTATGTACCCGTTTAATCCGCTGAAATAGAAGGCGGGCAGTCTTTCATTTCGCCCGAAATACGTTTACTGTCGGATAATTTGGTTAAACTGAAATGTGGAATTGGTCTTTTAAAGCTTTAATTTTCAAAGGTTCGGAGTTAATTTGTCAATTATTTTTTTCCGTTTGCCGTTAGCAGCTCTCTATTTTGCCTTCGATTTAAACCTAATTCGCTGCAGATTCCAACGTAAAGTGTAGTACAAAGGGCTTTAAAATATCCGACGTCTAATCAAGGCGTGATTTGATGTGACAGTCAATAAAAAGTATATATATATATATATATATATATTATCAAAATACCCTTCTACCATAGGATGGTATCGTGCAATAAACTGCAGAATTTTAAAGCTTTATAAAACCAATGTCTCACTCGCTCGCACTGGACACCATTTCGTGCTTTTATTAAACACAAGTTGGCAAATAAATTAGCGAGTATATGTGTGGGGGCATTTCATTAAAAGATTCATAAAAGGACAACCCAGATACAAACTGTAGTCTCTTTGTGTTTACAGTAATTTATAGGGATATTTAACCCCTATTGCGGGTGTAGGGCTACACAATTATTATTACCAGGCGTTTAAAACACATAGGCTACCGTTACGAAGCCGCACATGTATCACGATTTTCATTAACCATGTAGGATTTCAAAACCTTTATTGTCCCATGAGAGCTGTGACAAATGTTTTCCGAATATTTAAATTTTCACACTTCGAGGTATTTAATTTCGATGTCGTTAATCTTTGGACGACCGAAAATCTGTATTTAAATGTAGAGCTTTTAAAGGTATAACAAGCAACAATTTTAAAATCTTCTGATAACTACCTGGACTTTAAAGGCTTTTCATTACTTGAAGGAAATACTTGAATTTTAATTAGAAATTTCTTTTTTCGTCCTACTGCTGGACAACGGCTTTTCTCTGCCACGTGTTTCTCCTCAGCGCTAAGGTAGAAGCACTGTTTATAGTGAGATCAGAATGATTTCCAGGTCGTTTCCCTTTGAAGGCAATGGCAAACCAACGTGGTACTTTTGCCAAGAACATCTTCCCTAGAGTAAAAGTGTTTGCACTTGCAGCAGTTCGGAGCCCGCATTAAACAGTAGGTCCTTTATGCCTGTGTACATT
>JABXWE010061342.1:0-12414 GCA_014611495.1 Limonius californicus
TCCAGAATCCTGATGAAGAAATAAATTATTTCGAAAGCTTGATTAAAAATCGAATAGTTTCTATTCTTTTTTGCCCCTTGGCCATTAACCCGACATTTGTGTATACCTAACAGACTATAGGCAAAATAGTGATGACTTTCTTCTGTCAATAGTTGCTGGTGACGAAACTTGGTGCCATTAATAGGAACCATCCAGGAAGTTATCGTCGATGCAGTAGAAACATTCAAGTTAACCACCACTGAAGTTTAAAGCACAACTTTCTACAGGCAAGGTGATGTTAGCTTATTTTTTCGACCGTGAAGGACCCTTCTTGATAGAGTTTAAGGAAGCTGAAGTAAATGTCAATTCAAATCTATACAATGAAACTTTGAATAAGCTTCATCAAACTGTAAGAGGGAATCGTCCAGGAAAACTTGTCATTTTGCTGCATGACAATGCTAGGTCTCATGTTGCTAATGTGGTAAAAGAAAATCTTCAACGAAAGAAATGGAGGGCTTTAGAGTATACACCCTCTAGTACGGATCTATCACCTTGCGATTTCCATACTTATGGATTGTTGAAAAAGGCATAAAAGGGTTGGCATTTTGAGTCTGACGCAGAAGCATAGATAGCTGTTGGAAACTTCTTCAATCAGCAGCCACAAAAATTCTATGAGCAGGGTATACGTCGGTTAGTTGAACAATGGGTTAGGTGCCTTAGCTGTGACGGTAATTATTTATAATTAAATAGTCGGATAAATTTTTTATAAGGTAAAGATGGGTTTCAATTGAACACACCTCGTAATTCCATTAATCTATTGCAAAATATAAAGCTAGCACGCTACTGAAGTTTTCCTTTTATTATAATTCTCTGCAGGAAGTTAGCAAAGAAAGAGTAAAAAGTTGTTTAAGATCCCTTAACTGTGCAGAGCAAGTAGTAAACGCAATATTCAGGAAGTTTAAGCAAGGCGACGATTAACCTCGTACAAGCGCAAATGTAATTTCTTATTAGACTGTTAGACATATTTTACTTCCACTTTCCAGGATGTAGTAAAAACACTAAAGTACACAAAAGGGCAATCTGCGCAAACAAGTTGCTCCAGTTACCTACTGCTAACTACGCTATAACAGTGTAAGGAGTTTACACATACTGCACATTTTCTTAAGCACATTTCTTCAACTTCTAGAGTTTATTACACACCAATTTCATAGTAAAAGTAAATCTTAGAAGCCAAACCCAGTTTTGGTTGAACTTATTTGCAGAACGCCATGCTAATGGAAACGACAAACAATGGGTATGTACTTTTCGTAAAGTGTTATCGTGTAGTCGTCAATTAATTAATTTATTTATAGCACATTAACACATCATTAACGCTAACTTGATGGTACGCGCACGGGAACATTGTTTAGAAGAGACATTGTTGAAACCAGTTACAGCGAATTAAGTCGATAATGGGAATTTATTGGAATATCAGGGAATAAGCGACACGCGTGGTTGGGCCTATTTTAACTCCTACAAGTCTACAAGTATCCCCCCAAGCCTAATTCCGTCGATACGGATGAACAGATTAATTGGAAACGTACTGAGAAGATTGAATTTGAACCTATTTTAAAACATTTAACGTTCTAGGAATGCTTTCCTAATAATATTTTTCTTGTGCAGGCTTATATACGAGGCGGCCGTGGCGTAGAGGTAACGCTGAAGGTCCTGGGTTCAATTCCCCTTACCGAAACATCGGATTTTTCACGGCCGTTCTTCCTCGCAAGGCAATGCAACCCAGCGAGGTATTCTGCCTGGTAAATCTTCTCTGGAGTAGAAGTGTTTACACTTGCCGTGGTTCGGGGCCCACGTTAAGCTGTAGGTCCTCTATGTCTGTGGTGGCACTTTAAACGCAACACAGACATACGAGAGAAGATCGCTAAGTCTCGTAAGAGGTAAAGCACTCTCAGAAGATGTACGAAGGTGATTTGATAAGCTCGGTAACTTTCCATCAGGTGGAACCACAATTTATTTGATGACGTCACGGTTGGCAAATATCACTCTTTAAACCGCTCAGGTCAAATTTCAGCCAGAACCATGCGCTGTTAACGTTCTACAGACGTTCTACAGTACGAATTCCGTGCAGTGATAAATAATTTATAATTAAAGAAGTGGAGGCCCGCTCAGGTCAAACAGGCCTGGATGAAGTTTACGGGGACTGTGCAAGACCGTTGAAGACTGTTCATTGCTGAATGAATGAGTTTAAATGTGCCTGAACATGCACTGAAGATAAAGTGTGCTCTGGACGCCCATTTGAGACCACCACGACGATATCGTTAAAAAAATTCATGGTACCGTTATCGTGGAAGATCATCAAGTGAAGGTACACAAGATTGCTGAGACCGT
The DNA here is from genome assembly GCA_014611495.1 of Limonius californicus. NCBI lineage: Eukaryota > Metazoa > Arthropoda > Insecta > Coleoptera > Elateridae > Limonius > Limonius californicus. The sequence continues at coordinate 2,365 of JABXWE010061342.1, forward strand.
AAGCATCCCAACTGAATGAGTGCACAATATCCTGCACATGAAAAAGCTAAATATGCGATGGGTGCCGCGATTGTTGGCTGTCGACCAAAAGAGCACACGGAAAAATATTACAATGCAATGTTTGGCGATGTTTAATCGCAATCCTTAGGACTTTTGCTTCGATTCGTAACAACGACAGAAACGTGGGAATAGTCAAAGACTAAAAGTGTGAAAGCACGCCGAAAAAGGCGAAAAGCTGATGGTACTGTTTTCTGGGATTCCTAAGAAACTATCAGTAAAAAAAATACTTTTAACATCCTAAAAAAAAGAGCTTACTGAAAGACAAAGAAGTAAAAACATAAACATGTTGCAAACAAAAATGGGGGAATCATCACTGACGTACAGGGAGATTCCTGAAAAATGGAAAGAATACATTGAAGATGTTTTTGAAGACGAAATAATACGAGTCTAAAACCTATTAGAGGCAATGACCCAGATATAACTAAGGATGAAATGCTTTATGCAATAAATTCCCTCAGAAGTGTTCAAAATAATCGACCAAGATAACCACAACCATAACCCATAACTGAACTATTTAAATAGGCCAAACCCGAACCAAAACCAGGCTTTTCGCAGGCGATACCGCCATCTGGTCCTCCCAACGCACTTCAGAATTCGCCTCCTGAGAAATCCAAACAGCCCTCAATAGAATTCACATTTGGACCTGCAAGTGGCGGATAAAACTCAATGCATTAGTCCTACTCAGGCACCACATGTCCAGAAATCCACGAATAGATTCCCACCTCAACAATCTAACAACCAAAAACCAATCAATCCCTCTCTCAAACCAAGTGACATATCTCGGTATCACCTTTTTTCATACTTCATCTCTACAACCTAACCTCGAAGAAACCCCAAAAAAGTTGACAACCGGTCTAACCTCCGCCCTCGTATCCAAGGACGCTTTCAAGGTTGCAATTCTCGTACCACCTCTATACCTACACCACCTTCAGCCGGCCACTAATCGAATACCGAGCCCCCATCTATACCACCTTCCTAGCTCATGCCATAGAAGTAATTCGCAAAAACAAACGCCAAATTTTCCGAAGAATCTTCATATTCAACCTCAAATATCCCAGAATCCTACTCCATGAAGACATAGACGCTGTACCCATCTGCCACCGCTTCGAAAAACTCCAAAAATCTTACATAACCCACACCCTCAACGAGAATAAAACCATATCCCAAGACACCCCCCGAATTTCTTCCAAACGCAAAAACCGAATCTCCAGAAAACCCCGCCGCCGCCGTAAACTTAAGCAGCCCCCCCACAACGCTTTTATCATGTATATACCTAGGCCAGCTCACCAACCTCCTTGACCGTGTAGAAGGTGCCTCCCCCCATAAAGCGATGAGCTTTAATATACATACATACAGACACAACCAAACCACTTTCTCATTAATTTCCAGATACCCAAGAACCCACAACCAACCATCAACAACGATTCAAGGGCTTCCACCAGCCACCTCCCACGCGAATAACAATTGAGGAAATCATCTCCACGACCACAAGCAGACGCAAGCACTCACAAAAAGGCAGGAGCTCTGAACTGAAGAGAACGAAATGCTATATCGGCCCACCTATATCAAGCAGCCTCTAACATCCGCTGTTGGTTATAGGCCTCCCCTAGGCGTCTTCATTCATTTCTGTTCTGGGCCTTTTGTGTCCAGTTCCATGCTATTCTCCGTATGTCGTCCGTCCAACGGGTTGGTGGTCTTCCTCTACTTCTGGTAGAGACTCTCGGCCTCCACTGTAGGATCTGTGTGGTCCCTCGTTCGTCATTTCTTCTGGCCACGTGTCCAGCTCAGGTCCATTTCTTTGTTATTTTTTTCGTAATGTCGCATACACTTGTTTGTCTCCTTATGTCTTCATTCCTTATTGTGTCTTTTAATGTTATTCCCAAAAGCGCTCGCTCTATCGCTCTATCGCTCCTTGCGTTGTTTTCATTTTCTTTATGGATTTTTTGGTTACCTAATGTTACGTTTCAACGCCATAGGTGAATAGAGATAGAACACACTGATCCCATACTTTTCGTTTTAAACAAATTGGGGTTGAACTCTTAAATATGTGATTTAATCTGTCAAAGGCTGCCCAACCCCGTCCAATTCTTCTGATAATCTCACTTTGATTGTCTCTTGAAATTCGTATTTCGTAGCCTAGATACACGTAGCTTACTGCTCGTTCCACCATTTCTTCTCTTATCTGATTTTTTCACTTAGTACAAAGTTCGTCATAATTTTAGTCTTGCTAAAATTTATTTTCAGGCCTACTTTCTCCGACTCTGTCTTCAGTTCCTCTATCATTTTTTTGGTTTGTCCAATGTCTTCCGATATTAAAAAAATATAGAACAATATCATCCGCAAAGCGGCACACCTATATAATATATTAATTAGACCATAAGAAAAATGACACATAACATCTTAAGTGTCTTCTGAATAAAGGTATCTAGTAATCTACTTAATACTGTATATAGAGCAGACAATACGACAAGAGTGGTTTGTCATATTTCCTGGAAATACCAAAAAAACCGAGTGCACGAAAACGTAGCGACCACTGAACAATAAGTTGTATGTGTCATATATTAAAAATATACATAAAATTAATATAAAAAGTGTTTAAGAAAGTCGAACAGGACATCAGTGATGCTCCATTTGGATTTATGAACGCATTTGGTACACGAGAAGCATTGCTCGCCTTCGAAAAACAGGTGTAAAAATGTGTGAACATTAACCAAGACCTCTTCATATGTTCCTTAGATTACGAGAAGGTTTTGGACATGATTAATCCAGATCTTAAGGCAGAAGCAATAGTCCGAGAAGGAGCGGAAACATCTGAAAAAATGGAGGTAAATGAAGGAATCAGACTAGGTTGTGTGCTCGTATCTATACCGTTCAATTTCTATTTAGAAGAAACCATTAAAGAAGCCCGAATTTATGTTTTGCTGACGATAGTGAATCAAATGAGCTCATACTTAATGTCAAGAAAAAGAAATGAATGGTAATACTCAAATCTTTAATATTCAGAATCATTTGTATATTAACAAACGTACCACTGGAGAGGGTGAGAGAATCCACATACCAGGGCAAGAGTGTGAATGAGAGCAGTAACTATTTACAAGAAATACAAAAAGGAATAGGTAAAGCTAGAAGCGCAGTCAATATCATGAGGAAACTACATTGTAGCCGGTATTAACTATTAGCTTGAAAGTCAAACTAGTCAAATACCACATGTTTTCTTTACCCATACAGTTATTTATGAGAATATTGAAGGTATTCTGGATTGACAGAAACACTAACGAAGAAATAATAAGTAGAATGGGAAAACAACCAGAGATTGTTATCACAATAAAAACAAGGAAACTAGCATACCTGGGTCTAATTATGCAATATCAACATCAACATCATGCAGGGTAAAAGAAGTGTAGGACGTAGACACACTTAACGGTTAAAGAATCTAGGAGAAGGTACAACTGCAGTTCAATAGAACTGTTCAGAACGGCCGCATCAAGAGTAAGAATTAACATGATGATTTCAATTTCCTTAAAGGAAACGGCACCTACAGAACAAAAGAAGGAACTGCCTTGGTCTTCGTATACATTTAAGATTTTTGAAATTATTTATTTAAGAAGATATTAAACTACCTTTCCTTCAGTTTAAAAGGTGGCTTTCTAGTCACCGTCTCTACATTAGTATTCGTTATTTCGTTTTCTGACATACCACAATTATAATACCAAATTCTACAAGAATTATTAAATTCCAGCATACTATATAATATAATCCCACTTGAAAGAATCTTTTTGTTATATAACAACTAAAAACTGCAGATTTAATTTAATAGAATTCCAGTAAAACCTAATAATATTGTGTAAAGTAAAGCATCAATGATACATCCGCTGTTTCTCAAAGTCTTTTATGATATTGCAGCAATCAAAAGAGCTCAGCTACGACAGGCTTTCATTTTCAATTATCTGTAAAATATTTTCAATCTTCTACCCCAAGGCACGAGCATTCAAACAACTTCCTTGTCATGGATGAAGCCATCTCTCTGCAAACTTGGAAAGTTGTTTCGGTTACATATTCAATCTGAAACTTTTGCATTAATTCTTATTTCCTCGTTAGCTTTCCATTACATACTTTGAAAACGGCATTGATTTAGGGCCTAAAGCTTTTGTGTCAGCTATTCTACAGTATAGAGTAATGATGTTAATATCGACCTTTCCAAGAAGTGCTTTGAAACGCAACGTATTTAAATATATTCAACTTACATGTTGATACTTTCAGTGTAATTTTTCTTCTTCTCCCTTTAACTGGTGACCTTATAATATTTTCTAATGGCGGTTTTGTTCAGAAGTTTTTCTATATCTGTTTTCAATGGAATTTCAAGAAAAAAATTTAAATCAATCACAGACCAGTAAATTTAGTAACTGCATAAATTTTCTTTACTTCCAGTTCCAACATGCAGCAATAACTATATCATAGCACGAAAAAGGTTTTAACAACACCAATCCTGCAATAAATTATAAATAACATCATTAAGGGATATCAAAATGAACATGCTAGAACTTAAAGCTGATAGAGTCAATCGTTAGTTAGCTATTGGGAAAGTGATGTGTGCACTTCGGCGAAAGAATGGGCGATCGAAACTTAGGGCAGCGTATTAACATCAAATATTGTGTGGGAATCTGAAAAATCGCTACTGAAACAGTAGAACTGTTGGAAGTATCATATGGTAAGGATGCTATGAAACTGTAATATTTTTCAATCACAAAGGAATAGTCCGCTAAGAATTTACTGAACAGGGAGGAACAGTCAATCAACAATACTATTTAGAGGTGCTGAAGAGATTACGAGATTGTGTTAAAAAAGCAGAACTGTAGCCTGTGCCTCACTGTGAGAGGCTTTCCGGCCAAAAAGCGATTGCCTTATTATATCATCCATCATAAATTTCTAAAATTCAAAGCAGCACTGAAGGGACGAAGATTTTCAAATCAAAATGATATCCAACAAATTTTGAGACAGGTACTTAACGACATTCCAAACAATGCGTTCCACGCCTGCTGCCAAAGGTGGGAGCCCGTCTATGTGTGTAGATCCCCTTGTGCAGGCGCCAGAAGCCACTAATGCACAGTTTCACAAATGAAATTGTCACATCCCATATATGCATAAAAAGAAACGTTTAACCTTGTTTAGAAACAATTTTGTGTAACAATGTTATTTGTTAGTGGATAAACTGTTATTTTATTATGATATATTTGAAAGCAACAGAGCTGGACGAAATGGAAAGCAATTTAGGGGGGCAGACGTAACCCCTATCCGAAAATAAGCAGATCTAAAAATTCACAAAGCTAAATTAATAATAATTAGAGTCCGAATACGAAGTTTCCGGAAACTGGTGAAATGACACAAGGCGTGGCGTTAAACCACCTTAACCAACGCGTAAAATGTAAACGGTAGCGCCGAACCGAATCGTTTACCGCTATTAATCAATTCGCATAATTTTCCTATAATACAAAGAATTTTACTCATCAACAAATAAGTTGCCAATTGTCTAAATTGTAATTGCCCCCAGCCGTGAAAATAGAAACAGCCAAAACTGACAACTGGCAGAAATTTTGGGCGCAAAAACTTTGTTTACAAATTAGTGCCGGATGGAACACAGCAAGACCTTAATTAAATATCAGAGTATAATGACAAAACAGGTAAAAATGAAGCTGGATGCACCTACTGAAGGTAAGTGACCAGTCGCCAATGCATAATAATGTTCAAAACGGTTGATAATACCAGGAAGTAAAAAATACAAATCATACACGGTATCGGCTTCCCCATTCAGTCTTGATCATGCCTAGCTGAATGCAACGAGCACCGGAGCACTCTGCAAACCGTCGCACAAAGGTAGATAACAGAAAAACTGGGAAATCAGAACTTTTGTCTTTTCTTGGAGCCTTCTGAACACGATTATGGACGCGGCAGTTGATGGCATCAAGCTGGACTAGCAGCTCATGCAGGCAACTTTAGACAAGGTATTCGGAAGTTCCAAAGAATTTCGAACCTTTTCTTCAATGGTTGATTGTCTCCAACTTCGTATAACATGTAGAAACCGAAAGCTGCAGGTGAATGAGAAAGGTGGTTGGTCGGAAAACGGTCCTACGAGACTCCACATAGCATGCGGCTCTAACTAACTAAATTTTCTTGTAGGTAAGGATGATTTAAATAATCAACGAAGCATGGAAATTCCACTACCTTAGATTACCTTCCATACTTTGACCAGAAACTCACAACTAGCACGGCCAATAACTCTCGTCTGATATCCACGCTCAGGAAATTCCACCCACCCAATTCAAAATCCACCTACAACTTCAAAAGAATCTCCCCCACATTCCCTAATACTAAAGAAACTTAGACAGTTCGAATGAAGGTTGGCCACCAAATGCAATTACCAGACTGCCGGGATGCTAATGCGAAAAATACAAGTAATAACGTACAATGAATTCCTGAAGAAGATACCTATAACCCAAACAAATTATCAATAGAGTCCCAGAGGAGAAATAAAATGTGGTCGCCAAGGGGAATCCTGAATAGCTCAAACTGAGAACGACATGCAAAAGCGAGGACTAGTAAAAGGAGACTGGAAAGATAGAAACAGATGGACGTTAAGTGTAAAAAACTAGTTGAAAAACGGAGCCCCCCAAGAAGAGGAAGAAAATATTATAGAAAATCGTAGACAGGTTACTTCAAGGTTCTTGTTGGTATGACTCTAACAAATGATAAATGTCCGAACAAAGAAGTTTCAACTGAAGGCAGTTTTAATTATATATAATCTATGTAGTTGTGCCATTTTGAATCTTTAAAGTGTAAGTTTAACGATTTTTACTTTTTCGAGTGGTTTACCTCTAGCGAGACGTACCGCCCTTCTCTTCTATGCCTGTGGTTCGCGTTTTAGACTACCACACACATAGGGGACCTACATCTTAACGTAGACTTCAAGTCACACGAAGTGTAAACACTTCTATTTTAGCGTAAAAGTCTTACGCGCTAAGCTACAGCCCATGCCTACTGGATGCTAGCTTCTTTGGTGTTGTACTAAAGTTTTTATGAATTTAGATTTGGCACGTCACTGGTTGTTTATGAGTAAATAATGCTGTTAGTGATACTATACTGTCTGCAATAAATAAACTGCTGAAGATATTTAGGAAAGCTGGATATATCAGAGATACGCCTAAGGCCGATCGAATTAAAGTAGTAACCACCTAAAATGTATAATTAGACGTCATATAGTCAGCTACGGAAAATCGACAGTCCACAATCCCCAAAATGAAAACTTAAGACATATCAGTTAATCGTCTATGGTGACATAATAAAAATATTTTGTATATTTGCAATAACGATAGTAATTTTGTAAATATCAATATTTTACCATTAAATTCTCTATTGTCTAATGCCACAAATTTATATAAAATGTAGATATTATCTAATAATGAGTATTAGATGCAAGTTACATACAAAGTATCCTCAGAAAACAAATTATTGGGTTAGAATTAGCAGATATTTAACTAGTAACCCCAGTTTCTATATCCATGGAGATAACAGCCAATCGATATTTGCAACTCTAGCAAACTGATATTTATTATTCCAAAGAAAATGAAGTACGAATGGAACTAGTTCCGCTCCATTGCGAATTGCAGAGTCGTCAGTATTTGGATGGAGTGCCTCCAAATAGACGGATTGAGTAACTAGCGACATCTTCAGGTCTCGTTCCGCTGGTTTGCTTTATGTGCAGTCATTTCATAAAAAGGGTCTACCCAGACAGGTCAGTTAATTTAACAGCTCAGTTAAGACACGAGATAGAATTAATGTCAGATCAATTATTTGGAAAAACCTTTTCTGAAGCGGTTTGGTGACTATCAGGTTGTTAATGGAGGGCAGTTTTCGATATTTGCTTAAAACTAACACATTACTAAAAAAATGTCAATTATATGTTACTACAAACAGAACGTACAGGTTCATCAAAATATGAATGCAGAAATATATTTCAAATAGCCACTGATGTTGACTGTCAAACTCCCCAGTACAAAAAAAATAAATTCATTTGATAACATTAATATTCAAATCTGTAAAATAATTAATCAACATTTTACAATTACATTAATTATTACAACTAGGAGAAAATTTCACACCAATGTTCTAAGATGGAAGTATGAACAAGTAAACAATGAAAACTCCTAAGCATTTCAGTAACCATCAAGCTTTCAATAATAAGTAACTTAATTCGTGTCAAAATGTAAGTTATATACAGGTAAAGTATGCGTAGGTGCGAAGTAATTATGTAAACACACCCTTAATGTGAATAAACGTAGCCATACAGCTCCCAAATAATTTATTACACATTGCTTTCAGGAATCCAGATTAGCCACAGAAAATCGAATTTTTTATTCGCTTTCTATAAATCACATTTTATGTACTGTATAAAAATTCGTAGACAGGACAAACGGCAACCATTAAAATACAAATCAAAATAATAATCCACTGTGTGCTTAGATAATTATAATTTGGGTGTCGCCGTTTACGCACCGCTGCTTTGGCGCTGCTGTTTTGGAGCTGATGTTTTGACGTCGCTGTTATGGCGCCGCTGTTTTGACGCCGCCGTTTTTCGTCGTAGTTTTGGCGCCGTGACGTTTCGGCTCCAGGACGTTTTAGCGTCAGGACATTTAGGCGCTCAATTTGTATGTATGTACATATGCTACAGCCAAATTCCTGGTTGGGAACTTACCCCAATACAATACATTTTATTTATATATTTTTGATTTTAAAATTATTTAAAATTACTTTAAAATTCATCGAATATATACATCTATCCATCAATACACAACTTAGTTTTCCAACGATTTCTTAAAGTAACGTCTGACATCGTTTTAACTTGTAATTCGATAGAAAAATTAAGTAATACCGGATTGCAATGAGAAGAGGTGTCTTACACCTACACGTACACCTATTTGCCACAATAATAATCCTATTACTGCTGCTTTCTAAAAGGTTGATAATTACTTCTTGCTTATTAAGGTTATTGGTAGACCAAGATTAACCATAAATGTTTATTGGATTCGTCCAGGTAATACTTTAAACATACCAGGTTACCACATAGAAATAATGAATACAAAGTGATTAGATACATGCTTATCCCACTGATTTAAAATTACTTCTAAGTAATGGTCACTGTCCGTTTGATGTTTAAAATGTACTTCCGATTAGTCATGGGGTGGTATAATGTGCCCCTTTTTTCGTAGTATACCTGACAACAGGTGTTTTATTTATTATAGAAATTTTCTACAAACATATTATCTTCAATTAGTATTTTGGGGTTGATTCCCAACCGGGCATTTGACTGTAACATACATACATACAAACAAAGAAGTAAAACTATGTAAGAGTTTGTAATAAGTAAAAACAATAAATCAAGAATGGAGCCCAAATGCCCTAAAATACGCTAAAATGTCCAGCGCTAAAACGACAGCACCAAAACGGCAGGGCCAAAACGGCAGCAACCAAATATCCTGCTTACATTACATAATAAATTACAAACAATTCAGTCAAACACTGGAGGCAGTAAGCACAGTTGTATTTACGGAACTATGTTCAAAAAGCTTCTCGATGGCCAATCAACAATTGCTTGCGAAATTACACACCTCACCTTACATTATGTAAGATGATATTGTGTAACACATTTTATTAAAAATTATTAATAGTTGTATGTTACAACATACTATTTGGGAAGTATCGTGAATGACAACATCGCAAACGAAACGTATTTGGTAGGCACAATCTTCTATTTATAATTATATAATATTTACATTTCTTTAATTTGTATACATTGGATTAAAAGCAATAATGCTATAATAATTAAAAATTTGCAAGAGGGGCAATGGCAAGACAGGAAAGTATGAAGAAAGGGTGCCGGAAGGCCTCACAATGCGCTAGAAGATACAGAGAGATATTTATATATATATATATATATAT
>JABXWE010061349.1:0-10608 GCA_014611495.1 Limonius californicus
AGAAACAACACGCATTTTATGGCCCTATTAATTTTGGAACTAATAATTTTCGTAAAAACAAGTTAATTTTCTGTTAAAAATCTGAAGGATCAAACTAAATAAATAACTCCCATAATTTAGTGTTTAGTTAACTCGTCTATGTGTGGACTACCGCCCATGAGGGTATTCAACAAAAAAAGTAATAATTTAGAAATATTATGGGCTAAACTAAACCAAACCTTTTATCACAACAAACCCGGCTAAAGTTAGCTGTTATTGCATATGTTACGCACTTGAGATCAACTAATTCGAAGTCATATGGTTAACCTATTTACCTGAAATAGATAGCTGAAAGAGCACGCTGAAAATAAATGTTTTAAGTAGGAAATTATAAAATTCAACTACCGAATGGGTAGTCGTCTTATAATTCCATTCATTGTATATGAAAGTTGGTGTTAACTTTATAATCGTTGCCCTCATAAATTAGGTTTACTCGTAAAGGACAGACCCTTTACAAAAAAATAAACACGTGTGAAGGGACGGCCGTTCCCAAGATCAATGAAGCGTGATTTCTAAACGCCAACTAAAATTAACTAGCAGTTACATTTTACATGAAATATTTATGCGAGTATAGATTAAAAATTTAAATTACGAGCATAATGGCCCAAAGTTCAACTGTCTGTAATAATATAAACATAATGGCAAATGCGGTCCGCCACAGTAAATATAAATAAAGTGTCTATAAAATTAATACTATTATTCCGGTGTAGTAACTAAAAAATAGATAAATTTTACAAATTGAAGAAGAAAAAATTTTTAGTTTTGTAAATGCAGACTTATTATCTAAATCCTATATTTCACTACCAACTATTGCAAGTGACGTTGAGTGACGTCCTTCACCCCCCACCCCAAGGCGTTTTGTAAACAAACTATAGGTATCTTTGTTTAACTGCTTTTAAGATATTGTTTTCCTTTCCGAAAACCATTATGTGAAACTTATCCTGCATTCTTTAGACCCAGTGGTAGTTAACCAGTAAGAATATGGCTGACACCTAACCGATAGGATAAATTGTATTAAAAAACGCAAAAACGCTGTCGGGTTGATTTATTCTAGGGGTTAGTTTATACCGCCTGACAACTATTGGAGATTTTTATCGGCACATTGAAAGACTGGCCCCTAAGACTGTAAAACTGATTCCAGCGGGCTTCCAACTTGTAGAATGATAAGGCCTCTCATATTGATTAATTATTATTATTTATATCCAAGCTATTCCTAAAGTTGTCAACCACCTTTAAGGAATTGAAAGTTCATTGTTTAGGATCAACTTAGTAATGTCTAATACTAATAGTTTTAGAGATATTTAAGATATATCCTGTTCATAAGGAAGCTACTCTATTCTATAACTATTATATTCGGCTGATGAGATGACATGAAACAGGAATGCGGCCTAATGGGTCCTGCTGAGAACATTTACCTACTTGACACTCACATGCCTGCATTACTATTCCACATAAAAACGTTTCTTCCGCATTGAGAATATGCTGCACTAAATTATAGTAATAAATAAAGCAGTTAAGCGATAACAGTAAGATAGTTAATTGATTGAATGATATCAAACTACAACTAAAATTTTAATTCTTATGTTTGGTCACCCCGGTTATATTAGTAAATGATTTCAAAACAAGTAGTAGACGCTGCAAGTTTGTTTACTGTTTACGTTGCCTTCTAAGAAGTGAGATTCCATTTACTTCAGCCCTCTCATACCATGTCGCTAGCCGGGAACAATAGGACTAGACAAATAAAGTTAATGTAATAACGTTGTGGTTATTAACATTTTGTTGTTAATAGTTAACCTTTCTAAGCCTCAAGCACACTTTGTACTATGTCACATTTTTAAACTGTTCACTGTCACATTTAAATTTTTTTGTCCTAGTGACGGTTATAATTTTTTTACAGTTCAATAAAACTTTGGAATTCCCAAGAGATCAGTTTATACGGATATGAAAAAAATTACAGCGTTCGCGTCGTGTATGGGCCCCTATAGACTAATGAAACTCGCTGATAATTTAACTCTTTGATGTGTTTGTATACAAATGCAAATAGAGCTAGTACCAACTGTGAACTTCTGTTAAGTTTACTCTAGTGTCGAACGTGTGTTTACAAAGTGCAATAAAACAGTCATTTCGAAGACGATTCCAAACAATACTTACATAAAACTGTGCGTGAAATGTCGCAGATTTCCAGAGTTGTTTTTGTAACGATCGTGTTGCAAACCTTCAGAACTGTTTTATCAGGTAAGTGCTATTCTATTTGTTTGGTAATTTCCGTTCCGTAACGAAGAGTAGTCGCAAAAGATGAGACTTAAATATTTCGGTAAATGTTTATTTTCACACTTTCAGAAGACTTTGTGCTCTCAAATGAATCATTATCAATTCTTGCGTGGAATTGCTTTACAGCATCAAGTGGTAAATACTTATAATTAGATTTAAAGAAATTTAAAATTCGATTATACTTGAAAATTTCATAACTGGCAAAATACAATTTTAATATTTATGGAAATTATCTAAGCTCTATCGATTGTATTAAAACTATTATTATAAGTTATGGGGAAATCATGAAATATCCAGTAATTAGTTATCCATTTTTAAATGCCAGAAAAAATAAAGTAATTCTGTAATTTGTAATCTCATTAACGTGTTATTTATAAATGCGTTGGTTTATGTACTTTCCACTACCGACGTATTTTGGCTTCTGTGGAAATTCTGCGTTGGTGTTACTAATAACGATAATGGTTTCGTATTACATGTGTACCAATATTTAGAAATTTTCCTCGTTCTTCTTTCATAAGAGAATAACAAAGGCAAGTTTTTTGTTGCTACTAATTACCTGCTGAAATTAAGCTTATCCATTTTTTCGCGTAGATGAACCTAATTATTATTTAAAAAGAGTTATAGCAGGTAGTTACCAACAAAACAGCCTCGCTTGATGAAAAAAATAGGGCATTTTTGAAGCCGTATTCAAGAATTTTGAAAATGGCAGATAATTCTTCAAAAAAGTAAAACAATGTTGTATAAAACAAAATCAAATGTTTTATATTTTTTTATCAATGAGTGTTTCATATTATTATCATTTAGAGGGTGTTCGCAAATAAACGTTCAAAGCTAATTAAGCTAGATTCTTCTTATATACAGGATGATAGTGTAATACTTCACCAGGGTACTCTTCGGTCAAAAACATGCAAAATTCCTCATAAGCGTATATTCGCAAATGCATAGTTTAGAAACAAACATTGATTAAAAAAGGTCACAAGCAATAACTAAAATTAGATGCTACTGTGGCTACGCGTGTGAAAGACGCGCGTTAAACATTCCCAGATTTTCGGCAAAGCTTTAACACCGGATACGGAACAATATAATTCTTGGAAGGACGTCGGCACTTAGCCGGCGCTTCTGGGCTGTGGACGGTAGTTCCAAGATCTGGGGAAAAAGCGTGAGACCAGGAAAACTGCCCCCGCGCCACGATGGTGGACTTGAATATAAGAGTTCGAACAACGGTCCAGGGGATTAGTCTTTCGGCGTAGCTATCCGTACTGGCAACGTTTATAGTTATTATTATGTATTTCGTTAAGTTTGTTCACTTGTTATTTATTCCGTTTAATAAACCGTTATAAAACATTTATTTGTACTAGTGTGGTTTAAACGACCAAACTACAAAAGATGTTGAATTTAGCTACCATTTGCGCCAGCGCATGCACGAATGCTTATCCTAAAAGATAGTATTCCTTTAGAACTTGTCTAACTTAATTAAAAGTGTTGTTAATTTTATTTCTTAAATCATCAGATTAAATTAATTGTTTTAGATAACCTGATTGATTGATTCATTGATTTGAAAGAGCGAGATCTAGGACGCGGTTTTCCAAGCATCTCTAAGTACTGCAGCCATCATTGGCTTATTGTACACCCTAACTAAGAATTTTGCCTATCTGGGGTAATTCCAACTCCAGTAGTGATTTTTAACGGGTCACACATCGTAGTGGCACGGGCACGGCTTTGCTTCTTATCCGACAGAAGGTGCATTTTCAGATTTTTTCTCGCTAGAAAAATCTCACCGACCTCAGTCAAGTTCGATCCCGCGTCCCTCGGATCTAAAGGCAGACGCGCTAACCTCTAGACCACCGAGGCCGGCTAGATAACCTGATATGCAAAAATCAAATAGATTTATATCTGGTGAACGAAGCGGGCATTGCACAGGATCACCTTGCTCAATAGAGTAATGTCGAACGTTTCGCATAAGTAGTTTCTTACTTTTACGGAATAATGTGTCGATCCTCCATCATGCATAAAAAAGCATTTACGCGAGTTTGTATGGGCACGTCATGAAATACTGCTTCCAATTCGTTTCGTAGAAATTGAAGGTATGCGACTCCTGTTGGCGTGGTTGGAAGAATAATGGGTCCTAGTAATTGATCTCCTGTAAGTCCAGCCCAAGTGTTCATAGTAAAGCGCCCTTGATGACGTGTTTCAAATATTGTATGGGTATTTTCATCGTTCCATGTGTGCCCAGTCTGACCTATTTCTATTAAAACCGGCTTCGACGGTAAACAAAATATTCGTCGGGAAATGCCGGAAACGTTTACTTGTTCTTGAAGTATAGCCCAACAACAACAAATTTCTCGGTTTTCATTGCCCCCTTCGATTAAAGCTTGCACTGGTTGACAGTGAAAGGGATATGTAGATATTGCTTCTTGAGAATTTGCCAATGACTGCTTCAGCTCGTAATTTTCATGCTGTATTGCTTGTTGGATCTTCTTCAACTCTCGCCAAAACTGCTTCTTCCAATTGCTCAGGTCTAACATTTGCTCGTTGTCTAATTTCTTTCACTCTTACGCTTACCTTCTGTTGAAAACATGGGAATACTCTTGCAAAATATTTGGTGGTAAGGTAATCGTCTGTCGGGATATTGTTCTCCATACAAACGCGATGCTGACAACGAATTTCCATCGGCTTAACCATAAACAAGAACCACATCTACTAACTCTTCCACAGGATTTCTAATCGAAACCATCGCAACAAATAGAAAATGATCAGATCATGCAATTTACTTAAAACTGTAAAAATCAATGTTTATCTCTGAAACTATGCATTTGTGAATATATATTTGTTAGAACTTTTTTGCTTGTTTTTTGTTATGTTCATTTAAATTGTGCCTAGATCGTCGTACTCTAATTGCCGCTTCATAGAAATCAAATCTTTATTTTAATTACAATTTTTAGCTTGATTACAATTTTCACTATTTTTAAATATTTAATTTATGACGAGGCCATTTTCGAGCCCTTGACATGCTTGTTAGTGGCGACCAAAATATTTCCGGGAATTCCGTTGTTGGCAGCGCTAGCCTTCTAGAATATTGCCTTCTGAGTTCTTCTCGGAAAATGCTTTTATTCTTCTATATATTGCTTCAGTTCCCAGATTCAACACCATGTAATACAAATAAACATAGCTATGGAGTAGGTGTATTTTCAGTTTTAAGTTTAAATCGTGGCTTGTGATCAAGATTTTCATCTGTATAAATGCTGTGTCTTATTCTGCACTTGATATCCTGGAAGTGATCGCACTGACCATTTATTAGAGTTCCGAGATATGCAGGCTGTACCATAACATGTTGAATCTGTTTCGCAAGGATGATCAAAACAATGGCAATAGTTCATATTAACATATATGTCCCCCACCAGCCTTAGTTTATAAGATACATGATATTAAAGGAAAAACAACATACTCCCATATTGAAATTTTTAATTGTTTATTCTTTTGAACAAAATGTAACATTTTATGTACACCACTATCATTATATGAAGTGCTCTAAATAGCCACCTTTCGTCGTTCTAGAACGCCATGTTCTTTCAAAAATACCAGGTGTTTGCCGGATTTGCTGGCAGCCTTCTTGAATGCGTTGACGAAGTTTTTCCATATCAACAGTAGGTGCGGAACAAACAATAGATGTCAAGTGGCCCCACAGGTTGATGTCCAATAGATTTAGATCTGAGGATCGTGCAGGCTAGCGTATAGGTTCCGCAAGTCGTAGCACTGATTAAGGAATCGTTCCTCTAAGAAGGTTTCGGCTACTCGGCTAAAATGCGTCGAATAACATCAAGTGGTGCGTCTTTCAATAGTCCATCCAACTGAGGTTTTAAAAAACTTCCACACAAGTCACCTATTAGTCTTCCTTTGAGAAAAAAAGGTCCAATTAAATTGTTACCGATCATTTCCGCCCGTACATTAGCACTAAATTGTCGTGGGTGTCAGGATTGAAGAACAGTGTGTGGGTTTTGGTCAGTCTAATGATGAGTGTTATGTAAATTAACAACGCCCTCTTTGGTAAATCTAGTTTCATTAGTATATATGAGAGATTGCAGGAAATATGGATTAGCAGCAGATATTTGCAACAACCAAACACTAATATTGAGCCGTGGAGGATAATTGCCTTCCTGCAGTGCCTGTACCCGCTGTTCATGATAAGAATTTAAAAATTGCTGGTTTCAAACTCTCCACACTGTCGTGTGGCAGACACTCTCTTGTGCTGTTATTCGTCGGATAATGGTGCCAGGATTTTAATGGAGCTGCTCCAAAATTCATTCTTCGAGGTAAACATTTGGAACATTAACTGGTCTGCTACCAACTGACACCTGCAGATGTTCCGTTAATCGTTGAGAACTTTTCTTGTCTGGAAGAGGTCTGATGTTTTGAAAACGTTCCATATGGAGACGTCTTGCTTCTGCTGCATTTCATGGGGCGAGTCCATACATGAAAATCATATCTGTCATTTCCTCTTTCGAAGAAGCCGTTATTATTATTATCACATGCAGCTTGGTATCAATTAACGAATTGGAATGAACTCACATACGTTTGAAAGATACATGGGTATAACGCTACATCATGAAAATGAATACCCTGTATCTCATAAACTAAGGTTGATGGGACATATGCTAATATGAACTTTTTTCGTTGTTCTGATATCTCTTCAAATTCCTGTTTCCTGTATTTAAATTTTAAAATAATTACATTCTCATTATTCTCCAAAATTTAGATTTTCTTGACAGGTAAAAATTCAAGGTGGGTTACCTAAAATAGAAAATCATGAATAAACGGGTTATTTAAAAATGAAAACTTTTATACTTCGTCTCTTTTATGTACACTAGAATGCCTGCTTGTAGTTAGACTAATTTAAACGTTTTAAAGATCCTCATACATAAGGAACAGTTTATACAATTTCGACCAAATTTTTTCGAATTAAAGTTTTTTACTGTGTTTAGTAGGATAGAAGTTGATGTTCTATAATGCCAGTAATTTGTTGGTTCTAAAGATATTGTAACAAATTCCTTGCTAATTGCAAGGCTTTGTTCACAACAACGAGTATGGTTAAGTTATATGGTTTGAACGGCACAAAATACTTTGCAACAGTTAACTACAGTGGAGAGATTAACAAACTAGAATTTGCAGTTCTTTTCAGAACATCCTTAACATTTATTAAAATATATTAACTGATGAGTCTTCCTGTGAAAACGATTCCGCAATTAAAGGGCACAACACACATTATTAGTTGACTCAAATTCCCTATTAAACAAAACAAAGAGATCATCAACATCCGCGTCAGTAAATGTATACTAACCATATTCTTGGCCTTTATTTATTAAGTACATATTCTTACAAGTGGATTATATCAATATTTTGTATAATTCAATTCTAGCAACTTCATAGGCGATCTTCCCATAGAAGTTGCAAGAATCGTGATACTATAGCACGATGGAGCTCCTACTTACGTCTCATTGGATTTTCAAAAAACAATATTATTGGTCTTTACATCGGTCGAAGGATCGATACTCTATTTGTTTGATTAAGTCTGTATTTTGCTTTGGGGGTTTTGACAATAATTTGCAAATTGAGGATAAAGTTTCAACGGAATGTTACCTTGATGAATTCGTATATTAACTATTTCATTTTTAAACAGTTAAAATCTACAAATTTATTTTTTAAATGCGTCGAGGTTATACCACTTCCACACGAATCATTATGTCTTACAAAGTAATTGTGTTTATTAATAGTTTCTGGTCTCACTTTGTGGTGTTTCATGTTATTTAATAAGTCAGCATATTGGTACTATATTAGACATAATTACGACAGGTTATGTGTTTTATTTGCTTTATATGATATTTAAATCGTCAGACGATAGAATTTTCATTTTCGGGGATATGAATAACTAGAATACTTCCAATGTATACTATTCGTTTCGGATTTTAATAGTAGATCCACGATTTGCCAATTCTAATAGAACATTCTATTATTGCTAGGGATCCGCTGTATAGTTCTGCAATAAGGCTGAACATGTCGTAGCTCTTGTTCGCATCTGTTGTTAAATGTTTTAATAAACGTAGTAGAAAAAAGCCCGCGTTCTAGCAAACTGGCTGATTGTTAATCTTAGATCGTTTCAACGAAATCAAAAACTTTTCTAATATTTTCTGCTGGTGTGAAAATTTTTGAAAGAGCACCTACATCTCATATTCGCCAGACTCTTTGCCACATTTAAATTCACATCACCTGTTAAGTATACCATACGATGGAGCATTTTTTCGTCTTTTCATAAAGTTTCTTTGGACTCAAACTGTTTTTTTGTAGCCCCATGTTCATTTTCAAACCGCAACACACTCTTACTATTATTAGTACCTACTATAACTGTTACTACCATTTAGTGACCGCTGTCTAGCTGTACTGCTGTATGCCAAAATTTTGACCGGTTCATTCTTTTATGTTGAGAGATAGAGAATTGTCCCTCGAACGAAATATTATTATATATTATATAAATTTAAGTAGTCGTAATATAATAAATGTATCATCAGATTGAAGTCCATGCTCATAATGGGGTAAATTTAAGTAGTTTAAGTTTTTTCAAAATCAAATGTAATGTTCCTCCTTTTTGTTCTTCAAGTGGATGTAGTTAAATTAGTTTGTGGTGTTTTTACACCCTTCTTATGCTTTTGTCGGTTTTTGGCCGTTTGGCCACAGGCTTCTTGATGTTTAAATTTAAAAGGAAATCAAATGTTCTTGTATAAATTTAATTTTAGCCAGTGATGGCGTGGTTGTTTTAGTTTTTACAATTTTACTAATTAAGGTAATGTATTACTAATTTGTTACTACTGCCTGCTTATTTGTCTTCTTTTGATCTAGATTTATTTGATTTCCTGGTCTGATGATGAAACAGTTTGAGTTTCGAAAGCGTTAACCAATTTAACTTAATTTATTTAGTTACGAAATATATTTCGTGGGGCAGACAAGGTTTTTGTTTCATTTAAACTATAAGAAATGTATATGTAGATCAGGGAAGAGAACAAAAGATTGAGATTGAGATGGGGAAGGCTTACGTCCAAGAGTAGACTAATATTAATAGGCTGATTCTGATTGTGATTTTGATAGACAGATAGATTTTTGGGACCAGTTGATTCAATTGAAATAGAGGGATTTTTCCTTCTTGCATTTGCAGCAGTTCTGTTGAAGAAGAATTACATTGTAAAGATGCTCAAGTCATATTTTTAATTTTGTTGACAACACTGTGCATTATACAGTATATATTCGTTATCAATAAGTAACTTCTTCTACAGGTGTACCTGTAGAAGATTAAATCTAGTGAGTTACCAAACCTCCATTAATTTCCAAATTCTGCAAATACAAATGTTCAATTACTTAAAGCAATATTTCACAGCCACCGAAAGAGTTCTGGTCCCTCCCAATAATTTTAGAACTACCGTTCCTGTACTGCGACTTAAATTAGCCACATAACTTAATTCGGAAATAGAAGAACAAATAAAGCTTATTTAAGAGACAACACGAATAGCGCTTTAATCTGTTTACACCCTAATTAAGAGCTTGTCGGGAAAGTCCTTAAACGTTGGTTAAATTGTAGAGCGGCTGTTATTCAAGATGATTCCTATTGTCTTGTTTTCTCGTTTCATTGCATAACAATGGTCGTAACCCGAGACAGTTCTACGTTTCTGTGTTTTATAGTACCCATAAAGTTTATATCTGATGGATCATGAAGCGCGATTCTTGCTTAATTAGGTACTAAACTAAACTTTATATGAGCGAAATCAATGCTGAACAACCAAATAGCTCTGGAAAAAAACAGGAAGCCTAGCAGAAAACGAGACGAATAATACACAAATGTTTTATAGTTAGGCTATAAACGGAGTTTTGTCTAAAAAATTATCACTTCTTACTTTAAGACAACAAACTCTAGATGTTTCTAATATATACAGCGGCGGCATTATAATTTTTTATGGCCATGAATAATAAACACACATAAACAAACAGTTTTTTACACTTTCGGGATGATAGCACAAGACATAAATATAGTTCGCGTAACAATTTTAAATGGGTTTGCATTATTTATTTGTAATTATCCATACAAGATGTAATTGTTATATAATGAAATCGCCAGTTATATATATATATATATATATATATCAGTGTTGGGTAGTAACTAAGTAAAAGTAACTCGTTACTAGTAACTAGTTACTTTTCAGTAACTTAATAGTAACTTAATTACTTTTGTGTTTTCAGTAATTGTAACTATAACACGTT